>JAMKCH010056149.1:0-21271 GCA_023653785.1 Ophioderma brevispina
AAGTATAATAGAGCTTTTGCAGGCTGGCAAGATTGGTGTCGTCGTAACAAGGTTTCTCAAGACTCGGCAAGTGCAAAGATATTACTTGTTACTTACTGTTCCTATATAGACAAGAGACCCCCTACTCAACTATCGAGTCAGCCTTTTATGCAATCAAATGGCGTTATGATTGCAACCCTCTGGTTAATAACAATCCCTGTGACTCTAGGTTTCTTCATATTGTTCTTCAAGGTCTCAAAAGGTTGCTCCCATAAGCCAGTGATTAAAAAGGAGCCAGTGACTCCTGAGATACTGAAAGCCATTATCAGTAAGTTTGGTGGTTCTGATAACCTTATTGACATTAGACTGTGTGCCATGATTCTTTTATCGTATGCAGGATTTCTTCGTTTTGATGAGCTTATTAATATTCGTAGATGTGACTTGGAATTGTATGTTTCCCATGTGAACATTTTCATTATGAAAAGTAAGACTGACATCTATAGACAAGGGGCCTGGGTCCTCATTGGTGCTACAGGCTCTCCAACCTGCCCCGTTTTAGCTCTCAGGCGTTATTTGTCTGCGGCGGGTTTGAGTTCTGACACCGACGAGGATTTTCTGTTTAGGCCCCTTAATTATATTAAGTCCACTAATTCACATCGTCTACGTTCAGGTCAGTTATCATATACAAGATGTTTGGAGCTATTTAGGCAAGCTCTCTCTTCAGTTGGTTTGGAGGCCAAATAATTTGGTCTACATAGCCTTCGTAGTGGTGGCGCCTCTGCTGCTGCTTCCACCGGTGTCCCGGATAGACTCTTCAAGAAACATGGGAGGTGGCGCTCAGAAACTGCCAAAGACGGATACGTGCAAGATAGTATGAAGGACAAATTATCCGTCTCTCTAAATTTAGGTATTTAGGTATTGGAAGCTGCCCGTAGCTTTATGGTGTTAATTTTATAGCTTCTGTATTAAATACCAATTTCAAGGCAAATTGGTTGTGTGTGTAAATAAAATATTGGCGAGATGTTCTCGCTTGTGGTGCATCTATATATAATATATTGTTTCCTGTCCCGTTCTTTAATGTCTGACTAGGGGAGGGACTGTGTCCACTCCGTCATTGCAGTTGAAGCTCGGTGCTCCCCTGGTCAGGTGTTGTGTAGTATGTTTCCCCCTCTTTCAGGTTTTCAAGAGGGGGTGGGCGGCATTGAAAATCCGTTATTCCGTGTTAAGGAACGAATTAGGGACTAATATATTTTTCAATGTGTAGCAGACCTAACCGATTTTGCATAAGAAATGTTTGCAGGTGACGCAGGGATCAATGGTGTGTTGTGTGAAGTGTAACCTTCACTGACCAGCCACTGACCGAGTTCTTACTCCGCACTGACACGGACGTCTTCTTTGAGTTGTTAGAGTGAGGCTTCGCCTGGGGTCTGAAGTTGCTTGCAAGGGCGTCCTTCTTCTGCTCATCTGAGAACGTGGCATTTGGGTTGATAGAGGTTGGGCAATTTTGGCTATACACATTCTTGATCATCTTAGTGTGGCGGATGCCTCTGGTAAGTTTTATCCTCCTTCCTTTTGCATCGACGTGTCACCTCCGTCATTGTTAGTTGAAGCTCGGTGCTCCCCTAGGTCAGGTTGTGTTGTGTATTATGTTTCTCTTTCAGGTTTTCAGAGGGGGTGGGCGGCAATGTAAAGACTTTATTCACGGTTAAGACGAAAAAGGAATAATAGCAGTTTTCTTATTAATCGGAAAGGACTCATCATAATAGTTCGAGTAAGTAGCAAATAAAGTTTGTATATGACTTATTTGGCTCCTGTTTTCAGATCATTATTTTTTCCCATGTTTCCGAGCAAAGATGGCGATAGTGACGTATATTGTGTTCTCTATAGTCCAGTGTGTATGATTGATAGTTTTAGTAGGACTTTACCATTTGATAGGTGAATGTAAATATAGGAAGTGGTCTGTAAGATCAGTGCCAACAATACCGGGAGTTGAATTAGTAGCAGTTGAATTGGCGATAACATTGTCAATTATTGTGGCTGTGTTATGAGTTTAATTCTTGTAGGACGATTTTTTTTAAATGTATGAGTTTAAAAGTGATGTGTTGAATAAAATCATTAATAACAACATCAATTATTTTATTAATTAATTAAATTGAGTTAAATCACCCACAAGAAAGACATCTCTTGAGTCTTATTGAGTTCGGTGAAAAGTTGTTCTATTTGTCATTGAATTGATGAATGGGGTATTCATGGAGCCTATAAATTACCATTTACACCACAAGGTTTTTAGTTTTTGTGCATTGAAGTACTTGTTAATTCGATAAATAGTGTATCAGACTCAGGCCCAGAGTCAATATCAAGTACTTGATGAGAAAACTGATTATTAAATACACTTCATTATCACCCCTTCCCGCTACCGTCGTGGACCTTGGATATAACTATACCACCCATCAAAGTGATGTGGGTATTTGGTGTTTGTAAGCCATGTTTCTGAGAAGGCGAGGATAGAGAATGTGTGATTTAGCTGGTTCAAATAATCGGAAATTTCATCATAATGTTTAGTAATGCTACGGCAGTTTAAGTGAAAAATCGAAAATGAATCACTGAATGAGTTTGTTATGTTATTGAACTAATCGTTTGTATAATATTACAACAGTTTTAATGGACTTTGAGTGAATTTGAATAGATGGATGGTCACAAGTTTCAGAGGATATGGGATCAGATAGAAGTGGATTAATACATAAGGAATTTAAGTTGGTAATGCTTAATTTGGTATCAGTGAAGAATTCAATAAGTGTAGCATAGTAGTCATCATCATGGAGAACGTGGTTAAAGGGTAATCAAATGTTGTAGAGTAAGGCATGAAAAGTTAAAAAGAAGTGTAGAGGAAGATGTAAAGAAGAGAGGATGAAACCCCAGTACTATTGGAAATAGGATTTTGAGCGAAAGAGTTGAGTATCAGGAAAATGGTAGGTAGAAAGGAGGACAAGAACAATACCAATACAAAACAAAATTAGAGGAAAATAAACAGGAATACAGGAATATAGACAAATGTAAAAAAAATCTTAAATATTACAAAAAAAGTTATTAAATTACAGTTAATACGTTGAATAAATATATGAAAAATGAGAGAGACGCGAGGTGATCACAAATACAATAACAAAATAGAAATATAAATAAAGGATATGTAAAGACAGGATGGTAGTGGGTAGAAAGAAATGGAGGTTGAAGTAAAATACCACGATGAATTAAATGATAATTGAAATGGATGGTCGTAGGACAAAAAATTACCAATCTTCGGGATTTATGGCAAAATAGTAAAAAATTTCTTATGTATTCTTATTGAGATAACAAAGTACATACAGGTATTACACAGTGACCATTAAATCAGATACGTCAATAGTGTATATCTGAATAGTTAATTCCCTGTGACAAGACAAACACTTTGGTTACATTTTCAGCATCTTAATTTTTGACCCCTTTCACCCGTATTTGAATATTCCCCCCTCTCCTGGATTCCTCTCAACTTTAGGAGGGGACCACCGCTAAATATGTCATAACCTTCTAGAAGATAAAGATACTGAGAAAGATGCTCTGCTCTCCGCTGGGTCACGGAATTGCTCCAAATGACCCCAACTAATAGACCATCAGCATACTGGGGGTGGTTCCAAAATTCTTGAAAAGTCCAGGGGGGAAAATCTGTGTACAATCAGCTTGACCATTAATTAAACGAACATTAATTCTTTATTTCACCAATCCGGTTTTTAGAGGTAGTTTCTCTACAATCATGTGCGTACACAGAATTCTTTGGGAAACTACATGAGTATGGTGATGTGGGATCTACAAAAGTCCACTTTCACACGGTCAATAAGATATCTTGTGCAATACAATTCGTGCTATGGATCGGATTGGTCGCGTGAATAAACACTTCAGCAATCAAATCGGTGTTCGGGGTACGGTCCCCCCTATATAATAATGGTGTTGACCCCACCCCAACGGCCATAGCTTAGCCCATGCAAATACACAGGGATATAAAAATGGTCCGAGCCCATGTAACCTCCCCCCCCCCCCCCCCACACCACACACACACATCCAGCCTCCACGGGCTTTAGGCCGACGCCCATGAAACAGAGCGCAAATTAAAATGGTCTCAGAAATCTATATTTATTACCTTCCATGTGTATAAATCACTTCTGCTTTACTACCGTTTCCCAAGGCAACTGCGACACGTGAATCCTCTCCAATCACAGAAATTGCTAAGTTCATGAATCGCCGTCTTCTTCGCTTGGTATTTGAAATAATCGAACCCAGTACTATAACCGTCATTGTCATCGCGATTGATTGGTCATTATGGGTTTGAAGTGATTCATTCGTCGGCCGGATATGAAAAAACAACCCCCGCGAAGGTTTCAGTAAGCATCCTCCGTCAGAAAAAAAAACACCGCAGAGCCAGAACCAACAGACCCACGAGAGGCACTTGAAATTTCAGGGCCACAGGGCCGCCCGGGTGTGTTAGAATATAGATTAATACCGTGCTTTTCGGGCAAATAACAGTTGTGACCGCGAATGATGGTATAGTGACATACTTTTGCTGTCTTAAGTTCTTGAGATACATCAATTTTAAGCCAACCAAGTCATATATGTTAAAAAAGTGTTGTTGCGAACAGGGAAAACTTGGTGTTGGCGTTACTTATTGTCTGCAAAAAAAGTTAATTTACAGACATGGATAAATGAAAGAAGGTGTCTGAAATTAATGAAGAACAAGTAAGCTTTATTTGAGACCAGCCATGTAAACGGAGAGACTAAAGTTGACCAAATATATGATGGTTTGAATCCCAAAACTCTGTGGTGCTGATTTATAAGACTGGCTCATGTGGTCTTGATTTCATAAGACCGGCTCTGTGGTGATGGTTTTATAACACTGGCTATGTGGTGCTGGTTTTATCACACTGGCTCGGTGGTGCTGGTTTTATAAGACAGCTCTGGTTGCTGATTTTATAACACGGCTCTGTGGTGTGATTATAGACCGGGCTCTTGTGGGCTGGTTTAGTCACACTGGCTCTGTGGTGCTGGTTTTATCACACTGGCTCTTGGGTGCTGGTTTTATAAGACCGGCTCGGTGGTTGCTGATTTTATAACACTGGCTCTGTGGTGATGATTTATAGACCGGCTCTGTGGTGCGGGTTTTATAAGACTGGCTCTGGGCCACTCAGGATGAGCATAGATGCACGTGGATTTACGTCTGAGTGTAGGGAAACAGACCACGGTCGGCATCCCTACAACCAGCACCGCAGAGGCACGGTATTAATCTAATATATAAAACACCGGGCGGCCCCGTGGTGCTGAATTTCAAGTGCCTCTCGTGGCTCTGTGGTGCTGGCTCTGCGGTTTGCTGAATTTCAAGTGCCTCTCGCGGCTCTGTGGTGCTGGCTCGCGTGCGGGATGGTTGCGCGGGATGTCGACCTGAAAGATTTTGGCAAAAACATACAAACGAGCCAAGACATCGCTAAACACAAATCCGTCTCGCATGTGCAGCGTCAAATCGAGTCTTTTCAATTGCGTTACGGAATAACAATGAAGACCACAGCAAGCCGTGGCAGCACTTCACTGGCACCGTTGGTGCGATCAGGCATTTAACACACATCTGTGACGTCACCCTATTGTTTTTCGCTCCATTATTGCACGAATGGAGCGAAGTAACAATAACACGCCCATCGACCCCTTAAACTAAGAAAGCGATGCTGCTTTTGCCGAGTTTTACGAATGGAGTATTATTGGATACATTCGCGCAAAATAATGCAGGAAAAACACTACAAAGCAGGTTATTACAATATTTGAGCACAATTTAGAAATAGATTTGCGTTTGATTTGAAAATCACATGAAAATAACGATGTATACCCATACACAACGAATTAAGTTTGGTTCGTTCCGTTTTAGTTCGTTGTGGGGGTGGATTTTTTCTATGTAGTTATGAATCTCCCACAAGAAGTCGTACTTTTATTATTTTGAATAACTTGGAGTATTTCAATACATTTTTCCACTATATAAATTCTTTGTGTGTGAACGTTTTGAATTGATTGTTGGATCTTATATTTCATGATTGGTTGTTCTATTTTATTTCAGTTATTCCCTTCAACTTTTGTTTATCGAGTACTTAGGCCTAGAATATTTTTGTCAGTATTGTTTTTTAGTTTGTCAAAAATCTAACCGAAACTTGCTGGGTCTTTGTATCTTTTGTGCGTTTTTTATATGTATTTAAGTTGTGTTCCCCTGTGATTGATCTAAGACGCAATAATAATCATAGGATTTTCTACTGTTAAAAAAAAAAAAAAAAACCCATTTGTGTAAAGTCTAGGCTGAATTCAGTTGTTTAATAGGAAATTATGCGAGCAGTAAAATTTATTTTTTTTTCATTTTAAAAAGACAAGAGGACATTTTTGGAAGCAGTGCCCCATTTTTTTTCGAACCTGAGGTTTTGCGCATTATTTTAAAGCCTCCTGTCAACATATTCGATCACACATGAAGTGAATAATTAAACAAGCTGGAAACACCGTCGGATGTAATAAGATGATAATTTAGTATGATTGGATTTTCTGTCGTGCACGACAGAAAAAATAAAGCATGCTTTTCTATAGAGCCAATTAAAGGCTCAACAAGAGATTTCAATAGGCGTTCCTTAAAAAATCGACGTACTGTTTTGTTCCTGATATAAGGCTTTCCATCAAAAATATCCACCATCTAAAAGGATTAAGCTGAGGATCATGTTTATTTGGTACATAAAATTGTGAAATTTCTAATTTCGCTTATAGGTGCAAATAGAAAATTCAGCCTATGTTTTACATTGAAAATATATACGCAAATCAAAATCCTCTTTTTTCTCTCTTTAAGGCATTTCTGTAGGCAAAAGCAAGGTAAGATATCTATTGAGTATCTAATCTATATGGAAATTACTATTATGACGAAATATTTGGGGTTGCCTCAAAAAAGCTCTCGTTGCACATTACGTCAATAGGCTATGCGCTACACAGGTTTTCGGTTTGTACATGTAAACAATTTTGTTTTTAAATTTTGGCTTATAGGGTTAGAGTGTTCGTGAGTGTATGTCATAAATAAAAAAATGTCTCCTGTAAAACTTTAAAGGGTGGTACGTATGAAACTATTTCCCGCGCCATTTTTAGTCGGCACGATCAATAAATTGAAAAAAAAAAAAATCACCTTTAAAAAAACGATGTGGTAAATCCGATGAAAACCTGTATGCGAGCGTAAAGCCGGACATATTTTTGGCCTAATAGGACAAAAACGAGACCACGCACCTTCACCCTTATACCGGTTCCTATAATCCTTGAATATCCAGGATGAGAAAAAATACACAAGACGCTGAAATTATTGTCCCATATAGAGCCATTAGTCCATCAGTATTATGCCCGAATATGTTATGCAATCGGCATACTGGATATATGGGTATGGATGACAGATGTACAGAATCCTCATCCTTCGGTAAAATCCATAACTCCATCAGATTCAAATTTTGGATTTCAGATCCATGCACATTCAGGTTATTCATTTGAACAACGAAATAATGATCATAAGACACATACAAATGATATTACAAGGATCCTCACGTTGCAAGTGCATTTAGCTCGTAATCCAAGGAACGGGTTCATATCCACTTCGTATTTAGTGCAATTCACTAACACACACACAGGTGTCGCTTGACATAGTACAGGCCGGGTAAATAGTGAAGTAATCGTTTAATGCCACATCTCGTTTAACACCATTTATGCCGGTAATTTCCATCATAGCAGTATTTACTCGATATGACAACAGGGTATGAAGTCATGACGGAGTAACAAATATAAAAATGTACATCCACTCTGTAGCCAACTGTGACAAAAACATAACCAAGCACCCCCCTTCTATTTACCAATGAAATCTTCAGTACGAAATGCTGATGCGGGGAATTGAAAATGCGATCAATATCATTATACAACATCACAGAATGTTTGTCAGTATTGCGTTTTAAAAGTCGTGTTACACACGGTCGGACCTAAGTAACTTAATACCGTATTAACTTTGGTCGGTATTAAAGTCGGACTTAAAGTTGCCGTTGTGGACGCGCACTGATCGGATTTAAATCCTGTCGGTATTACTAGCGGACTTACCATTTGGTCGGGTGGACGCGTATTTAACGGTACTAGCGCTTAGATCCGACATAACTTAAGTCCGATAAGCTATAATACCGTTACTGGATGACCGTTAAGTGGTCCATGGAAACTGGCTTCGGAGTTAATATAAAACTTTCACACAAGAAGGTTAGAATAATAAGATTAAAATGAAGAAACACTATGAAACACATCTTTATTATCGAAATATGTTTTACTCAGGCACAGGAACCTAAACACCGTGACCATTTAAATGGTAATTAATGGCAAAGGAGGGGCCAGCCGGAAGGGAGGATAGTGGGAATGGGGGAGGGGAGGGGAACGGGGAGAGAGGAGGGGAAGGGGAGGGAGAATAGGACGAGGGGAGGGAGGGATGGGAGGGAGGGGGAATGCGGGAGGGGAATGGGGATAATGGGAAGGGTGAGGGGAGGGGAGAGGAGGGGACGGGTGGAAAGGGGATAATGGGGAGGGGAGGGAAGGGGGGGGAATGGGGAGTGGAATGAAAGGGGAATTGGGGAGGGGGAATGGCGATGGGAGCCGGCGGAAGGTGATTTTTAGGTCTAGTGGGAGAGGGGAATGAGAAGGGGAAGGGGAAACTCAAGCGTGCATAAAAATATGCAAAAAATCACCTGCAGAAATAACTGAAATAATAAGGAGAATTTTCTGAAAAAATACAATTCAAAAACTGAGAAATGTGAAAATATGTGAAAAATGCTGAAGAGCAGTTATAGCATAAGATAAATGCATATAAATCGAAACGCTGTGAATGAATGCATGAAGGAAAGAATTAAGAATGCATAAAGGATAAATTCAACTACCTTTATATTATGAATAAATAAATAAAAATAACAAAGAAAGGAAGGAAGACGAAGGGAGAAGGGGAAGGGGGGGAGGGGAAAAGGGATAGGTTGAAGGGAAGGGAGGAGAAGGGAAGGGGAGGGGGTAGGTGAGGGGGGGAGGGAAGGGAAGGAGGAAGCGAGGAGAGGAGGAGGGGAGGGGGAGGGGGAGGGGAAATGTACTAAGTGAAATTGCTGAAGGAATTCGCAAGGCAACTTGAAGATTATGTTTGCCCTAAATACGAAAAATTCACTATATTGTAAGCCTTTATTCCTGTTAAAAAATATTTAACACAAGAATATAACACAAATTTCTTTTTGCAGACTTTTAGTTGTTTCAACCCTCATAAATAATATTTGTTATGCTGCACAAATGCATTCAGGGGTCTATCTCGCGCCAATTGGCGGAATTATACGCAGACCACATGACTGTGGCAAATTTGTCGATGCTACTCCCACACCAATTTTAATTAAAATAATAAGATTTATCTTTCAAGATACAAGAAATATTCCAACAAGTTGCATTGATTCTGCATTGACTCAGTACGGTGGACCTCTATGTCTGGCCCGCCACAAAATGGGCGCTGTGGAAGTTCCGGTTGTGTTTCAGTCGCCGAGTATTCAATTACGTGCGAGACGGCTATCCATTATAGAGGTCAGTTGAACAGATACGAAACATGCAGAATGACGATCAGGGCTTTCCATCAGGGGCGTGGTAAATGCGTAATTAGACCTCTATTCAAGTTTGGGCAAGGACCTGTTAGATTTCTCCCTTGCAATGGATGGGCAAAGACTAATTTCCCCCGAATCAGTGTCGTATCCAGGTTTGGAAACACTAATGTAGGAATTTGGGAAAAGTTGAATGTACTCGCTTACGATTGCCGGCGGACTTATTTCTTTGAGTCGAAACATGAGACGGTGTCAGCCTTTGCATGCTGTAAATCATCACATCACAACACCAAGTCTCCTGGCTCTCCTTCTTCTCTTTACGCTTTCTCCCTTTTCCTTACCCCCCTTTTCATTCTTGCCGTCCGAATGTTCACCATTTTTTTCCAAGGGTGGGTAAGTCGCCCACTTCGCCCAACCCCGACGAACACAAATGAGACGGTGTCAGCCTCCACTGCTTTCCGTGTTTTACTTCAGCAAACACGAAAATGCCACCGTTAGTTCCGATAGAACGCGTCAACACGTACTTTACTAATAACGGTCGTAAAGTTACGGGACCGGACGTAACCCTGCTCTTCTTCGGCTTGTAATCGTCGGACTATTTTAAGGCCACGTTAGGGTCCGATAGAGTTAACCACGACGCGCGTCCACAGGCAAAGTGATATCCAACACTAAAACCATCAAGTTAGGTCGCGGTATTAAGGACTTATGTTCGAACCGCAGTGAGACGATACAAGGTGGAAAATAGGCAGGAGGGGAATTAGTGGGATTTGTTTTTTTAATTCCGTCGGACCTAGTTATAACCGGTAATAACCTACACGTGGGACACGACTAAAGACTCTTAAATTCACACCATTCCTACCAACCTTTGAATACATAATCCGGCTTCAATCGGTAATTGATTTTCTGGTGAATGAGCAAATAACTTCAAAAACACTACCATTCGTGCAAAATAATGGATCGAAAAAGCAATATAATAGGGTGAAGTCCCAGATGTGTGTTAAGTTGGATATTACACTCGTAACTCTCAATTCGTGGCTGAGAATGGCTCAGCCATTTTCAGCCACGAAACGGGAGTAACCGTGTAATATCCTTTACGTATCCACTATAGAGAAAATGAATCTAACAAAGCACAGCAAGAAAGATGGAGGGGCCTTGGCTAATTGTTTTTCTTCTTCACCCTCGATACGCAAAAAACAACAGGAGGGAAGAAGATTCAAAATGGTTTTGGAAGTGCAGCCAAGAAAAACACTATCTAAGGGACGATTGTCACAGGAATTCGCCCATGTGATAAGAGCCCAAGTGACACTAGGATAGGCGCGCCCGCTCCTGAGTGGCTGTTATGATGAAACACGATGTATAACCAATTAAAAATTGGCCAGTATACCTTAGGGGGTTAAACTCCAAACCAAGTTCAAACGAACCAAGGGTACCGGGACATCAGGCTAGAGTGACTATTTGATACCTCGGGCAGCTGGGTGCGTTGAGCAGCCTCCATCATAAGGGAAGTAATCCCGGAAGTAGTACCAGAAATAGGTACCGAATTAATTGAGTGTTCGACCCGGCTAAGTGGCAGCTGGCTACAAAAGAAACGATTTGGAAAGAATTCGTACTATGGCACGCTCCACGTATCAAATCATGGCGAGTTTCATGCGCTGTATATCGAGTTTACCCCGCTATATGTCGAGTTTACAGCGCTGCCTATCCAGTTTGAACTCTATGTGCCGAGTTTCATAAATCATGTCCAGAATAAATCATGTCCAGAATAAATCATGCCGAGTTTTAAAAAAACTGGACATGATTTTTTTTCTCAACATGAGCAAACTCGACATGATTTTTTTTCTCAACATGAGCAAACTCGACATGATTTTTTTTACACATACACCAAAAATCATGTCGAGTTTTCCTCATGTTGAGAAAAAAATCATGTCGAGATTTTGAAACTGGACATGATTTATGTCAAACTCACCATATAGAGAGCAAAACTCGATGTATAGAGGGCAAACTGGACATATAGCGCTGTAAACTCGACATATAACGCTGCACACTCGACATATGGCGAGGAAAACTCGATACACAGCGCGTGAAACTCGACATGCGCGGGAAAACTCGCCATGATTTGATACGTGGAGCGTGCCATATCGTACCCATGCATGTTAGCTATGTTCCTCGACGTACAATTTGCACCCTCAAGTTGGCAAACTTGACAACTGCCTAGTTAACACGCTAGCTAGCAGACATTTGTAACACAACTCGAGTACAAAAGGGTTTGAGTTATTAAATATGTAGACAGCCTGACAGGAACCCCTGAAACGTGATTCCTAAGTTCTGCAAATGGGGTATTAAAGGTCCCAGGAAATGCAAATAGAATTAATGTGGTTTGTGTCAAGTCTACAAGGAGGGACTAGAAAGCATTCAATATTTGGGTTGGTGATGACATCATTAGTGAAACTATTGATTTTTCAGAGAGTAATAGAAAATTCCAGGTGACTGGTGTGAATCTGTTCATGACACTGACTGAAAATCAGTAGTTTCACTAATGATGTCACTGGTAGTGTATTCTTTTTTCTGACCCTGTTTATTGGAATGGAATGTCCCATAAAGATTTGGAGTAGGTTTATCATCTCATTTCTGGGACCTTTAAGGAGGGGGCGTAGACATAGTTTGTAGAGGGGTCCAATTTTTAAATTGATCCAATTGTACCACGTTAATTGTCTAATCATAGGGATTCAGAAAAGATATAGTTAATACTATCTACAGCCTAAAGTTTTTCAGATTTTTAGGCTAAAAAAGCGGGACGATATGGACCAAAATATGCATTTTCATTCCTCTTCTTCAGGGAATTTCGACCAATTTCAACCTAAACATGGGCAAAATTAAAGTAAATTCGACACTTTTAACGCGCTACGCGAGCATTTAGTCATGTTCAAGCATAACTGGAGCAAATCACCGGGGCAACTTACGAATTCTGCCCCATCTGGTACGACTTGGGAATTGTGCCCCCTCTGGATCGACTGTCTCGATATGCCACTGGGCCAATTTCAGTTGTACAGGGGTCAAACTTGATTTTATGCTGCCATTTATACCATTCCATAGCTTAGTACCTGCAAATTTAATCGATTTTTCAGAAAATACTTTCTTAAACAGAGGAAGTCTGAATTTATTTCTATGTCTGGTATTAATATTGTGAATATTTGAGTGTTTCACAAAGATATCATCAAATACATCTGGCAACATGTAATTTTCATATTTGTACATAAAGGTGGCAAGTTCCAAATTATACATATCTTTAACATTTAATACATTATATTTGATCAGCAAAGGGTTAGTACTGCATTTAAAACCACCATTACTTATGTTACGTAAAGCCCTTTTTTGGATTTTATATAGTTGATTGATATAAGTTGAGCATGCAGTGCCCCAAGCTAATATACCGTAATTTAGATATGGCATAATTAGAGAGCAATATAATGTGTACAGAGCATTGTGGGGAAGTTTTTAAATTTGTTTATTATACCAACATTCCTTGAGCATGTTTTTATTACACTGTCAATATACTCCTTCCATGTGATGTTTTGATCAATTTGGAGACCTAAAAACTTTGTAGAAGTCACTCTGCAGTGCCAGGTGCTGATTCAAGATGTAAACATAGATTCTGGTCGGCACTCGTATTTATTTTACTACCAAGTAACATGTATTTTTTTTTTTTTTTTTTGCATTTACAGATAATTTACTTATCTTATGGCAGCAACATTTTGAATACAACATTCTTTTACAATAAAATCAAAGTATAGAACAATTACAAAGACATAACTTTCAAATATGTTCATCAACTTTATAGCGCCTGCGTGCATGATATAGGCCCAGACGGTAAACGTAAAACATATCCAGGTGATTCTGTGGTTACAAACAAGGGGGTGAAACCCATTTAAAACCAGGCGTCCGTGCTGGGCGCTGACATTTTGAATATTGCACGGAATAATTATTAGTTTGGATGCTTGTATACACACATAATGTCAATTCGATACAAACAATCCGCCAAATTATCAGTTGTTGGATGTTGGGTGCTATTGGGTGGTTAAATTTTGTCCTACCCATGGTCACACAACGAATGAAATGACACATCAGTCGTCTTGATTTAAATAAACCGCCTCAATGAATACATCTTTTCACCTAAGCGCGCATTGCATTATGAGAAAAAAGAGTATCTGAGCACAATGATCCAGGTACACTATTATTACACCTGGCCACCTCTAACACATACATTAATTTGTATCACTACCGATTAGTGTATATGCAAAGCGGCACCCACAGTATGTGGAAGAAGCGGAGGCAGCCATTGCTCTCTATCGTTGGTACTCTATGTTTTCTTTGTGGTCGGCAAAACATGCGAGACGGTGTATTTCTAAAGATTACGTAACGTTTTGCCTCTCTATCTATATAGAACCTCTTTGGTTACAAAGCTGTTACAAAGTGCCTCCTCTTCCGGGCAGTGGACTGTGACCAAACGTTTTGGCCCGGGGTTGGCAAGTCTCACTGTCGTGGATTTTATAACGTTTGACCTCAAAATTACCAGGACTGTACTGGTTTAGCGACGTTGGCCCATTATTTCCGTTTTTAACGATCCAACGAACGTTTCCATTACAGATAGTCTGTTTGATCGGCCCAAAGAACCTTGCCTGTGACCTTGCGCAAGACGTCCACACAAAATATTGATGGTTTTAGCCAAGATGACCCCTGAATCTAAATCGGATGATGCCACTTGGCACATCCTGAGCATTTTGAATAGGGTAGGGGGTACAATAACAGGGGTAACCAATTGGAAAGGCTCATAAATGGGTTAAAAGGTGTATAGTATGTTCACTCTGTCATATGGATTGCATTATTAAAAAAAGGTCTATTATAGTTTGATATATCTAGGGACTTACTTTTAACACATCAAGTCAAAATGGTTCAAGGTCATCCTGGGGTAAACAATTTAGACTGCACAGCACAGATTCTTGTCAAAATGGGTCAAATTATCATTGTTGATCTTAATGTCAAATATAGGGTACCCACTTTGTTTGACATTTTGGTATATAAGTGCAACTAATGGGAAGGTCCAAGGGGTCTATGGGGGTTAATCATATTAGTCTCTGTTAGATACATTAGACAATGCTTGACTGAGGTAAAGTTTATGTTTGTTTTAAAATGCAATGACCGAACAATTTGAAACCATTTAAACACAAATCGGATCGTTGTACATATTTAATCCATGATGACCTTGAACAAATTTTGGTCTGTAGTGTAAACACAAAAGGTGCAGGTATAGCAAACTATACCCTGTCTTAACCTTAGGACAAGCATAAACCATTCTATACAGATTTCAAATCCCACAGAAACATTACAAACTGTTACCCCTGTTAAATTACCCCCTTCCTATCTCACACTGCTCAATGATGCCAAAGTGCATCATCCAGATTTGAATCGCCAGGTCAATGTGCTAGAAAACCTCAAAACAATGGTGTGGACGACGCTGCGCAAAGTCATAGGGCGGCCACCGACTAAGAAGCCTCAGGCAGAGGAACAGATCACTAACGGGAAAAGAAAGTGAGATAGCCCCCCATAATGAGCTGGTGAAGTGTGACACAATCCCTTGGGAAATTTTCCCTATTGGGGGGTCAAAAAGGCCAATTTTCCGGTCACAGGGCTAAAAAACGGCTGCTGTCTATGTAGCATGATTTGCAAATTTTTTCCGGCCAAAGTCCCGTAAGGGGGGCAACTTGCCACCCTGCCCCCCCCCCACCGCCTGGTACGCCCACGTTGCTGCTTCATCTCTTCTTATATCTTTAATTTAGTAAAGAATGAAGACTTATATGGCGTTTACACTTAATTGCTCGACATCGGCGACACTAACCGTTCAGGTAACTTACGAGTGAAGTAACGGGTAAAATTGCCATACGCGATGAGCGTACTTGTACGCGAAACGTAGAATTGTCTTGTTTCTACCAGATCCCACGAACAAAAGAATTCTACACTCTACGCAACACACGCCCTCGCATGGCTTCTACACATGATGCTAAAACTAACTAAACGTTTACGGGGGAGCGTGACAAGTATGGCACGCTCCAGTATCAAAATAATGGCGAGTTTTCCCTCGACATGTCGAGTTTCATGCGCTTTATATCGATTTTACCCCGACTTATATTTCGATTTTACAGCGCTGCCTATCCAGTTTAACTCTATGTGCCGAGTTTTCATAATCATGTCCAAGAATAAATTGTCCAGAATAAAATAATGCCGCGTTTTAAAAAAAATGGACGGATTTTTTTCAACATGTGCAAACTGGCCATGATTTTTTTCTTAACATGAGGCAAACTCGACATGATTGAAATCGGCATGCACATGATTTTTTTTTTCTGGACATGAGAAAACTGGTACATGATTTATGTCTTCACTCACCATATAGAGAGCAAAAAATGACGCATAACCCCCGCAGGCGCGCGCAAGTGGCTGTACACTAGTGCTTGTCCGACTGCTAGAACTAACAGGGATCGCTGCTCATTCGTCCACGTAAGGGTATGTAGCGGGCCTGACTATGTTTTCAGTTTGGAGACTTAGGGACCCATCTTTTTCACATTCATGCGGGACCGTGAATATTAATATTGAAAGAACAATATACAGAGTTTGAATCTTAAAAAGGAATTTATTAATGAGGAAAATAACAAGCCAATTTTGGAAGAAAATAAAGATTTGCTGACGTCACGGCATGATTGGTTTATTATTGATTCGGGGGTACCCTTCAGGTTAAAAATGACGTACGTATCCCTACATTGGAGAAAAAACAACCGTATCGTCATCGTACGTCGGTTTTTGAATCAGTAGGGAAAAGGTCCAAATTTTGTACTGTGTAGACTTAATACACGGTGTCTTTGGCAAAAAAAAAAAATAATAGCACTGGGCAGAGGGTAATGTAAAGACCTTGACGCATAACCCACGCTCGCCGCGCGCAAGGGGCTGAAAGCCGTACACCAACACGGGGATCCGTCTGATCATTCAGTCCAGGTACGGGTATTTAGCCAGACTGACTATGTATTCAGTTTAGACTTATGGACCCATCTTTTCCACATTAATGCGGGGGACAAGTTTGAAATTACTATTAAAGAACAATATACAGGATTTGAATCTTAAAATGCATTTTATTATGGGAATAAACAGCCCAGTTTTGGAAAAAAAAAGATTTTGATGACGCGTCACGGCAGTTGATTGGTTATTATTTTTTTTGGCTTCGGGGGACCCATTTCAGGTAAAAAAAATGACGTACGGATCCCTACATTGGAAAAAAAAACAAATGATTATCGTCATCGTACGTCGGTTTATGAATCTGTAGGGAAAAGGTTAATTTTGTACTGTTTAGACATAATATGAGGTTGTTCTTTTGGAACAAAATAATAGCACTTTGGGCAGCGGGTTCATCTGTACAGACCTTGATTTAACATGTCGGATTGTATATATATCCGTCGCCCCCGAAGAAGGCACACTGATCTCTGATACCTGACACGTGACCTGTACCTGACACGTGACACCCAACTATTCATTCTCGTTACCGTTTTTTTATAACTACAATCACGCAAGCAGCACGCATTCTGTATCTCTGTTGTCACACGTAATCGATCAAGATGTGGGACTATACCTGTGGTTCTGTAAGGGCGGGTAGGGTAGGACACGATCTGAACGATTTGGGCATTGGGGATTGTCCAAACGGAATTTGTGAAACTGTACCATGTCATATGTACTTGCAGTCTCGTCCAGTGACATTTACAAAAATCATCTCTTAAACCTTGGCTTCAAAAGATTTATGTATATCTGATAAATTAAGAAAAAATTGAAGTTCACATTCATCATGCTTTGTTAAATTACCTGTGCATAATCGAACACTCCAGACAAACTTCCCTTCAAAAGTAATCCTCATCAAAATAATACCCTTGAACATACGCGCCATGACAGAGCTATGCGCTCTGTAGCCATTGGCACCGATACCACTCTTCTATATCAAAAACAGCCCTATTATACCATTATTATAACCCCAAAAACATTGCAAACTCCTGGGATATATAGAGGGCAAACTGGACAGATAGCGCTTGAAACTCGACATATAACGCTGCACACTCGACATTATGGCGAGGAAAAAACTCGATACTACAGCGCGTGAAACTCGACATGCGCGGGAAAACTCGCAATGATTTGATACGTGAGCGTCCTATATACAAGAGGCAGCGTCTCCCGACGCAGAGAGCCGGAGAAGAGGACACCCACTACGTCGATCCTGGGTTTGCCTTACCGGAAATAATTTTTTACGAAATTCCTATCCACAATGCGCCAACGATGTACGAGTAGCTATGATCAATTTCCATGCACGCTCGCGGTTTAGCGCGCCTCCTTTACACTACGCGCACATTTTGTGGCGCAAAAAATAAAAGGAAATTCAATATAGTATTTTATGGTAAAATTATGTACACGGCAAACGGTTTTCGCACAGTTATGACAGAAAAATTACCGTATATGACACAAAACACCATAGAATATATATGCGCGCTATTTCTGTTAATCTACTCGTACATCGTTAGTACGTTGTGGGATAGGAATTTAGGTAAAAAATGATTTCCGTAGAAACCCGGGATCGGCGTATTCCACGTAGCAGGGAACGTTAATCTGGTAAAGCTATAGCTATTCAGCCGGTACATGTTATAACTGACTCCAATGTCTGCCATGCATACAGTGCTATACTCACAAGAGTATTATCGCTTATCCGTAAAAGCTTATGTAGGATTAAGTCAATCTCCTCCCTCGCTCGTGTAGTGGATAAAGAATCTCGATTTATATGCAGGTTTCACAGGTTCGAATCCAACCATGGACTTTTTAAAAGTATTTCAATATTATTTTAGACTAAAGAGAAACATTGCTAAGTCCAGGGTTGGAAATACGCGCGTGTACAATACGTTAAAGGAAATATGTCAAGATTTTTGTCAAGGGCTCAGTTGACTTAATTCATAAATATATGTACATTTTACATCCAAGAATTCCCGAAAAATAAGACAATTTTGATGTTAATTAACAAAATAGAGGCTTTTAATTTTTGCTTTTTGACATACGAAAGAAAACGGCGATTTTTCCGCCACGGGACTCATTGATTCACAAGCGCCAAATTTGATCTTCCTCGTGACGTCAAAGTGATGACCAAAACATCTGTGTTGACTCGAATTGTATTGCTGCCACTGTAATATTGGCATGGATAATGAAAGTAATAATAAAATTTGAAAATAAGTTCCAAGACTGAATAATTTTGTTTCAGTTCGTTGTGTTTTAATTATTAATGATAAGAAAAACACATCGATCGACAGTTATAGAAAGTGGAACACTGCGATATGATGGTTACAACGACGTAAATTATGGGGGTCATCACTTTGACGTCACCATTTGCCTGCGAGAGTTGTCGGATCGTTTTTTCGAGTAAAGCTATTGGGTGGAAAATTAAAAGGCAAAAAAGAATCATCAAATGTGGACACTTTAATATTTTGATTTATATGTAATCTACGTTACTTAAGCTTTCCATCCATACCAAATTTCCACATATTCAGAATCATGACATATTTCTTTAAGGAACAGTAACCCGTTCCACTGATACCTGCTTGTATAGCACTGTAGGCTAGGGTACTACACGAGTCAGTCTATAACCCGGTACCTGCTGCTGAATAACATCTACTACTCTAGGAGATGAGTGGGTTTAATCAAAATTTTTGGTGCAGAAGGTTTAACCGTACGCAGTACATTTTTGTGTGATATTGGCCATTTTTTGACATTGATTGGCCAAGAAATTAATTATCAAATCATTATTTTGTTACTTTTCGGGTTTTGACTAGCGTAATTTATGTAAAAAGGGTCACGGTCAAATAAAAAGCAGTCATTATTGCTGTTTGTGAGATATTTTTTTTAGGTGATTTTCATCCTTTTTTGGGCCCAAAAATAGCTTATTTTGATAAAAAAATCCTAATTTTTACTTTTGGGTGCTCGACAAAAGAATCTAATGTAAAAATGGGTACTGATTAAAAAAATAATCTTATTGACTGTACTGAACACAATTTTGACTGTTGGTAATTTGTGTTCATTGAAAAGCATGGTGTAAAATATGAACAGTTTTGAAACAAGTCTTAAAAGTCAAGGTTTTCATGGTTGCGTTTAGCAATAACCGGTTTCCAATTAGTCCTATGTTAAAGGGGCAAAGTGAACAAGGGTTCCAAAACCTCGTACACCTCTCTTTGATTCCTCCGGGTTCTGTGCACTTGCCATTAAAAGTAGTTGGTGGACAACCTGGTTGGGGGTGAACATTTGGCGGCCTGTGGAACGGTCTTGGATTCCTGGGATTATAACGTTCCTCACCTTTAGCAGTTGTTTTGAGCTGAGAAAGGATCGGCTCAAATATTGGTAGTATACTCTTGATATTCTTTTACACATTCTAGAAAGCCTGGGATATAGTCCCATCCTACCGCCTCGGTTATGAATATCAGCGAAGTTTTGGTTCACTATTTGGGCAAAATTTGCATAGTAATGGGGTTTGGGAGCAATCTTCTTCACGTTCTAGTCCAGGTCATCAGTGAATTATTGCCAGTCTGCTTTCATAGTCAAAGCGATGCTTAGCTTTAAAGGACACTTTATTTTATCTTGAAGGACTTGGAAAGAAATAAGATCGACGGCATATCCTGTGCTACTAATGTGAGAGTATGCTTGCCGTATGGGAAAGAGCAACCCATGTCAAGAAGCTGATTCGATGTTAAATGACCTCCTGCTTCGGCTGGAACACCGGATGTCTGCGTGGCAACTCCATTGGAGAACTTATACATCATAGCAGGAATTGCTCCAACCAGACATCCGTCGCAGTGTATAGCGAGCTTTGCAATAGATAGCTGCAAGTAATTTAATGGGAAGCACCCATGTCCGGACAAAGACCTGCTGCCACAACCGCCTTAATCCAGAGAGAGAGAGGTTCTTAGCAAGTCCCACCCTCTTGAAACACATCTAAGAGTTTAAAAGTCGCCTTGTGCGAAAGAAAGACTGTATACCAACCAAGTAGCATCTATTGGTATGAACCTGGTAAGCATGCTCCCCCCTGAAGCTGACTCTCATGGGTGAATGGCGATCTCCTCAACAGAGAGATAACCAGAATTGGCCAATTTAAGGTTTCCTTGCAAGAAGTGGGTCTACTGAAGAAGGATCAGAACATACCTGTGGCCTGTGGACAGCAACACAGACAATGGAAAATCTCTGGTCGCCCACTGTGGATGGAGCAAACAGTTGATGCACAGAAAAGGACTTGTGGAATTCAGTGAAGCAGCCAAAACGTTGTACCCATCTCTGGCTGGATCATATTTGAGAACCACTGGGTGGAACCACTAGGGGACCAAATTGTGTTCTTTCTTTAAGTTGACTTTGTGGTGATTAGCACTGCGTAGTTAATTTTTTTTTTTTTTGCTTCATTGGGACAGCGTTTTATTGGATTTTCTGATATTGGCTATTATTTTCTTGGGTTTTAAGACATTTTTCCATGCAACTTTGCTACCTACACAATCTTTCTTTTTGTACGCTCTTTTGTT
>JAMKCH010056152.1:0-15644 GCA_023653785.1 Ophioderma brevispina
TACGAGTATTCGCCCAGAGTAGATCGGTTCAAACGCAAGATTTGAAACACGATACTAAGGTTAACAGTTCGGGTATTTGTAAATCTCATACTTTTGAAAGGGTGAAATTAAAGCAAACACACAATTCATTAAAAAAAAATGCCCCCTTTAAAAAGAAAACTAAAATATATTTGTTTTGTTAAATCAAAATCAATAAACTCTCACAATCCCTGAACTATAAATGTTGTTCAGAAGTAATCAATATTTTCAGCCAATAGCTTATCCTATGCATCCAGCTGTGTACGTTTTCCTTCGCGGCATTTATTTGAAAACAATATGTTTTCGCCGTAATCCCCCCATCCACCTCCCCGTAAAAAAACCACGTCTGTCTAGTTACAAGTTGTAATAGCGTCGAACATATAAAATCATATAAGGTCATGTATCGATCAATTAAACGAAAAAAAAACTATATATAAAATTCATACATCACAGCAGCTTGATGAAGGGAATTACCGACGTTAGCACTTGGAGTTGTGTTCTTTAAAATTTTGAAAAATACCTTCCCTTTCTAGGTTGAGGAATCTTAGTTCCACGACATACTTTTATCAATTAATCTTGCTTTCGTTCAGGTTATTCACTGTAACCTGCCTGATTTTTCTTACAAGATTAGATCAGGCAGGAATTTCTATGGGTAATCTGTGCGGCTGCTGTGCAGCTTGTGACAGCGTGTGAACCATCAAATCCGTTGCCAAAAATCTCGAGGCTATGGGGAATGGACCCAAGTTGGTCAACATCCTATTATCCAACAGCCAGCAGCTGGTGTGTAGCGATGGTCTCCAAAACAAAATGCTCCTTTTACATGTTTTACCAATATTTCTCTACGAGAACCCATTGCTCAGTTCATTAGATTCAATTAAATGTTGAATATTCATGACAGAGTCAAACAGCTGTGCTTGATGGCTTTCATTCAAAGGGTCAAACTTACTTACAACCAATTTTTCCCCGAGTTACTGGTCTGGTTCCAAGAATTCATTTACAATACCAAGTCAAGATCAATTGTGCACTATAGTAGTGAACCAAGAATTGGATGAATTGGATATGTTTAACTATCTCCCTAGCGTATCCGATTTTGTGGTATTTTTCAGCTTACACATTGTTTACATGAACATTTTTCATTTGGGACCTCAAATGGAAAGAAGTTGCATTTAGCCAACTTCATGGGCTGGGTTAGCGACTTGGTTGTTCTGTTTTTGGTTGTGATTGGGATAGGTATGCGTCTCTTTTTGCTATTTTTTGTTATTGTTTGTCGATTTGGCCCAATAAGGAATAAATACATAATTAATTATAATAACAATCGATCAATCGCAGGCATAACCCATTGCTCTATGCATTAAATTAAAGGGACCGCTCTCGAACAGCAGGGAACGATTTGTGGGAATTAATTGTATTTGACGAAACAAAGATACTTATAACCGGATCTCGTGAGATTCAATCCCGTTCAAGCAAACTACTATATTCATAAAGAAGTAGAAAACAGGAAAAACGGTTTTGCCTTTGCAAATTTTTGACACTGTGCAGAACAATTCAGTGGCAGAACGTCATAGCATTGTGATGGAGTTTGTATTTTTTGCTATTCCTACATATGTGAAGTCGTTGAAGATTGGAAACAGTTGGAGCGAGGTGACAGGCAACAACGTGCCAAAGTCAGATGCCCCTACAGTACCTTACAGTTCCTTAGAATGGGAACCACGAGGGGCGGTAGGCTTTGCAAACACTGAAACACTCCGAAGAGAAAGAAAGAAAGCTCCATCAAGAAATGATGGTGAAAAGGAACTAGCTTGTGTGATGCTGCCTCTGCCTGTTAGTGTTCCACTGGGGATGTATGGTCGTGGACTAAATCCCAAATACCAAAGTTTGTAAGCCACAATGTACAGGTAGATCGATAGCTCCATTCAAGAAAATGAAATGGTTACAGGAACCTAGCCTTCGTGTGATGCTGCCTCTGCCGGTTAGTCTTCGACTGGGAGAATGTATGTCCGTGTGACTAATCCCAACTACCAAAAGTGTTGTAGCCACATTTACATGTAATCGAGAGCCATTCTTGATACAGATCTCTGTCCAGTGCCTTCTTGATTGTTCCTTATTTGGTTCGTCCCAAGTCATTTGACAGCAGTTTCTTGCAGGTGAAGCGAGTCTATTGGGTGAATCTTCTGGTACACCACTTCTACTAGAAGTAGCATTTCAGCTCCCATCCGCCTTCAGTACTTATTTTATGGTCTTCATATTTGCCACTTCTTTCGGTGGTGTTCTTGTCCATATCTTCTTCTGCCGGTACACTGTCATTTTTTAACTTCTTTTCCTTGCAGGAGAAAGATATGACAACTGGCCTCCGTGACGTGGTGACTACTTCTGACAAGGAATATGATTGACTTTTGTTCATCTATACCAACAGGGATAGGATAATATATCCTATATTTTTTATTTTTTGCTTAATTTTGCATAATTTGGAGACGTTGCTTTAACCCCTATTTTTACACTCTCCAAATAATAAAAAATTACGTTTTATGCTGATTTGGATGTTGTCTCAATGACTCTGCATTGTGGTATAACTTTCCTTCTAGAAAGGGTCACCCCAGCACTAAACCAGAGAAAACAAAACCCTTTAATCCCCTAATTCAAACATTAGTGTATCTCTATTTTTAAAAATAATTTTACAACTTTCTGGGTAGAATTGCGTTCCGTTTTTGCATCTTCATCGCTATAACTACTATTGTCCTGTGTATGCAAGGCTTGATTACTATTTTGTCAGTCCTGTCACATACGCTTTTGTTTGCCGCCAGCATAGCTGACAGGACCACTTAGCAACCCATTGTGCGTGTGTATGTCCCGGGTGTAAGTATTTTTTGTGTGTGTGTGTATGTGTCACTAAAATGTTAAGTTGTATTATATGTGTAGTTGGAACTTATCTTGTGTGTATATTTCTGGCTTTTTGATCCCCTATTTTAATCCTTTGAACACAAAGGAACATACGAAAACAATTTACAATATAATATTAAATTTAATAATATAAACATTTTGTTTTTACATTTCATTTTGCTTTTGTGTTTATGTTTTTTAGGAATGCTATCTAATGCATATCTGACTTTATCCTGGTTTTAATATAGCTCAAGATTCTCTAGTTTTGTCTACCAAAGCGCTTAGAGGTTCCTTGTCATTAGCATTTAAACTAGGTTATTTTATTATTATATGGTTAATTATAAATTAATTTGTTTTGTATTAGTGTAACTTTAAAAATGACCTCAATTCAAACGTTGAAGTCATTGGGCCAATTCAACCATCCGGGACCACCCACTCTTTTAAAACTTCCTTGCGGAGTCCTAGAGGAGACAACCATACCAAGTATACAAACTTTGTGGTACCATAGGGTCCCTCATATGGTGATGAAGTCCAACGGTCCCGTGCAGAATCAATTCAAGGTCCTGTGAGGCAAGCTTATATTTTTTTAATGTAAAGCCGCGCAAAACCCAGACCCGCACAATCTAGTTGTACTTACTGTCATCAATTCCCCATATTTACTACAACGGTTTCCTTCATGGCGTGAGTTCACTTGTATTTTCCACATTAATTATCACGTTACGCAAATGCTTCATTTCTGCGTCCACAGTTTCCATCGTCTTGGTTATGTCAATCCACGGTTTGAGATGTTGATCTTTCTGGGAAACCACGGGTGATCGCTACGGACGAGGTCCTCCCCACCAATCATGGTATTGCACCTGTTCCTTATTGTCCTGCATCATATGTGTCCACATCTAGTAAAAACAAACAACAGCAAACAATCCAGAAAATGAAAACTTCACATTTACGAACGTGTATTTTGAATCTATACCTCTTTAACCCTGTCTTAACGGGGGGTTCAACACATTACGATTTTTATCGATCGTAAAGGGGGAACCGTACCCACTTCCAGGATTTGATAGTTGTCAAATTCCGGGGTGTGTTTGGGGTGCCGGAGGAGGTTTGGATAACACAAGACTGTGTATGTTTTTCCCTTACAATCTTAGGCCTGTAAATTATTAAGGTCGGATAGCACAAGCAATCACCGCATATTTTTAGATTTGAGCTCAACATAAATTTCTGACGCCACAATTTTGGTTTCAATAAAGGATGATCGCTATATACGTTTCGTTTGGAAATTATATATCAACAACCACCAACAACCGGTTTTTGACATGTTAAAAAGACACGTTTCACTTAAAGTGATATGGTCTTTTCAAAGTTGATGCGATCTTTACACACGTTCCGGATCATTTTAGAAAGGGCATTTTTCCTTTTCCTGAGATACCTAGTTAACCCAATAACAACAATTGAAGGGGCTAGGATCACCAAATGCACCTTAACTATTTTCTTGTGTGTTTTTATTTGTTAGCTTGTAAGAACTACACGAATAACGTACTACCCCAGTGAATTCGTTATAAAGCACTTGCCATTTGTTCACAGTGGCTAGCTATGGCTTTTTTCTTTGCACTGATACCACAATAAGTACCAACATACCTAGTATGGCTTCCGAATGACCAGTGCATATCCTCACAACCCCAAACTACCCCCGTCCCAAAAAGTTTGTTTTTCATTTGTATTCCAAAATCACAGCTATGCGGTTGGTTATTATTTATTCTTATTTTTTGTTTTTCTCTATTTTTTATTACCATTACGATGCTTTATTTTAAAACAAATATTGATGGGGATTCTTATAATTAAATGTGCATTTTCGTCTGTATCATATCAGCTCACATTGATGTTTAATTTTTCACCAATTGGTGCACCCTCACTACCCCCTAAGAAACTTTTAGAACCCTTTTTGTCCTCTATATGTAACCTCAATAATGGAACCCTCAAAAATGGTTCTTAAAATCTGAGAACCCAAAAAGTTCCTACAGAACCATAAAAGTCTATACAGCCGTATTTTTTTGGTTCGATGAAGAAGACTTACAGGTTTCCATCTAGAGGACAAGTTTAAACCTCTTCTCACCTTTTTTTCTTATAGTGCTCTATGCAATCCATTTGTCCGGTATATACCCTGAAGGACTCCTCTTTACATTTCCATGGGCAATAGGATTTTTTGTAAAAAATGATGTGGCAAAAAAAAACATATTTCTCTACTTATCCACCTTTAAAAAAGATTTTTGGAGTAGTTTTGTACTTGTTATGATGCAAATCCCAGGAGTTTTCGGAGCTTCCCCCCGGCAACCAGGGGCCCTTAGCGACCCCCCCACCCGCGTTGGAGTACAAGATGTATTTTGTTATTGTATCCCCCTTCCCTCAAATTGTGGTGAGTCCGGATTTGGGCATAATCTTTAAAGAAATTTCCCGAGGGGGCCCCTCACTTTTCAAACAATCGGCTTTTTGGTATATACATAATGCTTGCCCATGTACTAATCACGTGTGAGCAGCCCATTTAACATTTAAAAATTAAGTCCTCAAATAGAAATCACAACTTTCAACACACAAATTATCCGGATCCGGAATTTTTGTTATAACAGAGCCTATGAAACTGTTTACTATACAAATGTTTACTACTTACTGCCAGCAAAACGAAAAATCAAATTTCTCATCTCTACTTTGGGATTTATCATTTCAATTGACTCTCGTTTAGTTTTAGGTGACTATTTTTTAATGAATAACAACGAAAATTTATTTCGAAATCTCTAGTGTCAGCTTTATTCATGTTTGTCCAGTTACAAATAAGCTCACAAAAGTACTTATGCATTTTAACAGTGGACTGAAACGTTATGTTTAGTATTTATATGGTATGTATTGACGCTCATGTATCGTATAAGGTCTGCTAACCAGTTTTTTTTTCCGTTTTAACCAGAAACTTAATTATTTTTGGGGATACGCAACTTAAGAATAAAAACTGTAAATATGGCAACTTTGGCTGTTAGACTCATGCCTTAAATATTCGAATTATCATACTAACATAAGACATGGTTAGACCCTGGTGAACGTACGTAGAAAAATGGGCGCTACATGTATATCTAAGCCTTAACAGGTTTATGTGTTTAACTCAATTATGTAATCTAGTTCAGAGGAAGCTTAAACAGTGAGCAGGTTTGACATTTTCCAGGTTCTTTGAATTACCAGGAAAATCATAGTCATGTTTGTGACAAGTAGCCTCTGCAGGGGATACACCTTGTAAAAAGAACTTAAAATCACTCAAATTTCCAGTGTGGCCTGACGTTTTCGATCCTAGCAGGATCTTATCAAAGGCAAACTGACAAAAACAGCTAACACAAACCATAATTTACAGAAGGACCAAGAACAGAACCTTGCTCAGAGAGGGGTGATTGTGTGAAGGAGCTGGGACGCAATCTGAAAAAGAGAACAATGGGAGTTAATGAACAGAGATAAGTGACGATAACCAATAAATCAGTGGGGCATGGAGGAAGTGAGTACGATGAGTGATGGCAAAGAGCCTGCTGAACTAGAACACACGAGTTAAATGACCATGATGGGTTATAATGACCGGGAAATCACGTGGCAGTAAAGCTGCAAGAGAACAATGGATTGATGATAGCTAAGAAGGGAAAAGATGGGCAAAGAGACTTGGAAACATGGAGAGAACCAAAGGAAAAAGAATGGAATTAGATACATAACACACCAGCATAATAATAAAATAGTACAATATAGTGGATTCAGAAAGCACAGCCCAAATCCAAAAAAAAACGAGAATATGCATGATAAGCATGGGAAAAGTACAGATGCTCCTCAAATAAGGTGAAAAGGGGTTACATTGAGAGCATCGGACCTAGTCCGTTCCCCTTCCCTGTTGTTGAGACCATGCATGGGGCGGGATTGGTGAGCCGACGCTCTCATCCATACATTTTTCTCTGCTCGACGACTGTCGGGCGTTGTCCAAGAATCGATACTGTAAAGGTCATATCATAAATAGTATGGTTAGGTAAGTTGAAGTGCTGACCCACCAGTGTTTCCAACTGTGGTGTTGACTTGTGACCTATGGCCATTAGCAAGCGGGGTCAGAGGAGTCTTAGTTTCCCCCAACATACTGCAAGAAATAAGATGAATGACATAAAGTACTATAGGTGATGGTACCTGGCGAGCGTCTTGTAGTTGGGTACCAGTGGCATGACTATAGTGAACGAAATAAGTCTCCTGGTATCATACATCTCAAACCTGTGCACTTGAAAGTACATTGCCTACGTAGGAGAAGAAGTATCAGTTAGGGGGGGGATGGACGCACTCACAATCAGGTCACGTAAAGTGCGGGGACGTCTTTAGGCCAAAATGGGAGTGTCAGGAACAGCACGGCGAAGGCGATCTGAAGTGTGAAGATATGATGGGTGGTGTTAGCAATACGGCGCAGGGGAAGGAAGACTGGCATGCAATAATAACACAAGGAAGTTGGGCATAGTAGTATCATGGTTCGGGTTGCTCGGCAAGAGCTTATCCTTGTTAGTGAGTAGGCTCTCTAGATGGCTTGTTGAACTATGCTGGAGCTGTGTCCTATGGCGCACTGGGGCTTTCTTCAAGTCCGGGAATTGGTATAGATACGAACACCGAATCGTTAGAAAACCTATGCAGCCGAAGCCTGCCTGTAAGCAATGCCAGTCTTACAGTGGCAAGGGTGGCAAATAGAGGAATGGAGATACTGATGGGTGTCTGTGGGCTTGGTATAAAGATCCGTGGAGAGGGTGCCTACTGCTTTCTTGATGGTGAAAGTCAAGGAAATGTACATGGTTGGCGTGAGCTATTAGAAGTTAATTTATGTTCTGTGGGAGGAATTGATGTGGTTAGTAAAGTGATGAGGCTCTCCTAATCATGTCAAGAGAAAAATACATATCGAAGGTCTCTCACCAAACCCAAGACGACCCGGTGCTGCAGCATCATCATGTCTTCAAGGCTAGACATGAAAAGTAAGCCAGCGAGGGCACCATCCTCGGGCCATCGCCGTCCCATGTACCTGCGAGTAATTGTCATCATAAAGGTAAAATTATTATTGGTTAGTACAGTTTTGCATCAAAGTGGCCAGGATCATCAATGGGCGTTGTGTGGCCACTTGCCAAAGGACACAGCTGACTGCGATGCCTTCATCGTGGGGATATTGGTGTAAGAGGGAGGCGACAATCAAATGTCCAAAGATGGAGGTGCTGGAAACCTGGTCCTCGATAGCTTCAAATTTCCTGAAAAAGTCGGGGGTGTCATGCTTGTAGGAGGGAGCCTTGAACCCAAAAGGTTTAATGACAAATGGTCAACAAGAGGTGATAGGTTTTCTGTCGGTGAACCGTGCCCGAGATGATAGCCTACCATGGTTACCAGGCTTGTGAATCTTGGGTAGTGTGTAGAACCTCGCAGCTTTACAATCTGTGGGAGAAAGAAATTTTTGAGTTTTCAGAAAAAGACCAAGAGGTGCATATCATCCAAAGGGTGCCGTATTGTTGGAGAAACCTGTGTGTGGGATCAGAAGATCAAGAATGGTTATGAGTTGATACGGTGGTTGAGATTGGGTTTGGTGCACTTTAAATGGTGACTTTGGAATAGATACTGAAAACCCCAGGACCTGTGCATGTTTGCCGTTTAAACAGTAATTTTGAATTCGTGGATCAAATGATTGAACTGAAAATAGGCCACACTTAGTCTGCTTTTCACCCGAAATCTGTCAAATGTCTTGAGCCAATGATTCAAATTTTGTGCCAGAAGAACCCGCAGAAGACTGAGATTAGCTGCGATATCATGGTATTATTGCATATTTATAGAATTATGTTTTGATGTAATGATAATGTAAAATGATGTCCCACGTGAAAAACACAGAAATACTTGTCAGAAATACATGAAGCACAGCTGTTTGAAAGTATGTTTGATTATGTTGCGCAATCTCCCTCTCATTGTTGGAATTCGCCTATTTTCTGCAAATTAGGGACCGTGATTATTGTTATCGATTTTTTTTATACCAAGAAATGCAGCCTCTGAACTCCGGTTGAAATTTTTACTGCCGCCATTAGGGCCCAACTGAGCGAAGCGAGCGCACACGAAGTACTTGTTATACATGATGAAAATACAATTGCCCTTAAGGCTATATTATAAAAAACCGAAACAGGATCATAACACATAGACCCATGTCTGAGTATAATTATGCCAAATTGAGCGAAAACATGGGTTTCTGTTCCTGCGTTGGAGCAATAGTATAGGAGTACCACGAGCAACAGAGTGACACTGCGCGATAAAGCCTCACATACCGGTAACTCCCCCGACAACATGGGCACTGAGCATGTCCTAATCGGGTCGGGGTTATCGTTACACCGTTGCGGTTGAACCAGGTACAATTCACTAGCAAGGCTAACGAGTTTCAAACACGTACATACCAGTATAACCACGGGGCAGTCCAAAAAAGATAAATCCGAATACAGTCACAGTTAATTAGGTATATAATCGTAGTAATGAAAATACTAACCAAATTAATTTGCACATGTAGCATGGTTATTTTTTTATCACATTCTATCCTAAATTCACATATTTGGCGCCAAAATCTAAGCAGACGACATTTTTGTCGTTAAATTGATTTCGGTGTGTTCGACTCACCTTACCGAATAACTGCGATAGCACGCATAGCCTTATATTAGGGAATAATGTGAAAATATATCCAAATAGACTAAAGTGTGTACAGTAGCCATATTTTAGCTCATTTAGCCTAATTCAAATATTTTGGCTCAAACAAATCTAGACAGACGACCATTTTTGGCCCCCCGGGGGGGGGGGGGGGGAACCTTGATCAAAGGATGGGGGGGGGGGGGAATAAAATTGATGCGGAAACAAGAAAAACGCGTAAAAAGGGTATCTTTTTTCCAAGAAGCGATGTACGCGGGACATTGATTAGGTTTTCAAAACCAGCAAAATGTGGAACAAAGTGTATGTTTTTGTTTCTAAACCTTGAAATTGGGATGTATATTAATACTACAAATTAACAGAGATCAAAAATATGGTAAAGCAAGCAAGAATAAAGGTCTATTACCGACACAATGCATTCACTTACCGGTTTCGGGTAGCAAAAACTTACAAAATACTTCTTTTAGTGTAGCAAAATCAGACTAAAATACTGTTTAGGGTGATATTTTTAGTCGGTGGAAATACTTGTTTAGGGGGCATTTGGGAAGTCCAGTGTTCACGGCATTCATATCACCACCTTTTGAATGAATACAAGTGGCCCCCGGGTTTTGTAGTTAAATTGATTTCGGTGCATTCGACCCATCTCACCGACTACTGCGATACCACCATAGCTTATATATAGTAAGCAATAGTAGTGAAAATATAGCCAAATATGACAAATCGTTACATGTAGCCTATTTAGCTCATTTATCCTAGAAATTCACATAATTTGGTGCCAAAATTAACCAGACGAAGTTTGTTGTTTGAATTATCTCAGTTTGTTCGCCCGCTCTCACCGATTACTGCGAAACCACTCAAGCTATATAAGGACGTATATAGGAAAATATAGCAAATTTTACTAAATTGTGTTACATGGTAGCCTATTTTAGCTTATTTATTTTGGCGCCAAAAATCTAAGCAGACCAATTATTTTGTTGTGTTAAATTGATTTCGGTTTGTTCGGGCCATCTCACCAATAGCTGGCGACACCATCATAGCTAAATAGGCAGATATCGTGAAAATAGAGCCAAATGTGACTAAATTGTTACAAGTAGCCTATTTTAGCTCAATTATCCTAAATTCACATACTTTGGCGACAAGAATAGAAGAAGGACAACATTTTTGTCGGTAAATTGGTTCAGTGCGTTCGACCCATCTCACAGATTACTGCGATACCACCCATAGCTTATATAGGCATATATTAGTGAAAATAGAGCCAAATTGACTAAATTGTGTTAATGTAGCCTATTTAGCTCATTTATCCTAAATTCATATTTTGGCGCCAAAATCTAAGCAGCCGTGTTTTGTCGTTAAATTAATTTCGGTTTGTTCGGCCCATCTCACCGTGTACTGCGATACCCACTCATAGATATATGGGGCAAATATTAGTGTAAAATAGAGCCAAATTTGACTAAAATTTATTACATGTAGGACTAGTGAGTTCGGTTATCCTAAATTTAATATTTTGGCGCAAAAATATAAACAGACACATTTTTGTCGTTAAATAGATTTCGGTTTGTTCAGCCCATTTCACCGGATTTACTGCGATACCACTCACAGCTTATATAGGCATATATTAGTTAAAATATAGCAAAATTTGATAAATGTGTTACATGTAGGCCTATTTTAGCTCATTTATCCTAAATTCACATATTTTGGCGCCAAAATCTAAGCACGAGGATGCGACGACATTTTTTGTCGTTAAATTGGTTTCAGTGCGTTCTAACCCATCTCATCGATTACTGCGATAGCACTCATAGCTTATATAGACATATCTTTTTCATTGCATGGATAGATAACAATTATGGCTTCGCAGTTCCGGCATGAAAAGTCATATGTGTATGTTTTGGTCTCTACTACCGAGCGAATTTCCTTAATCAATATCCCCATTATTGCTGAGTCCATGAGTCATCCCCGTATCAGTGATATCAGGTCATACATTCATATGACATTTAATTTCCATTTTGCTCGAGAACGTGCACATGACTAGATGTGAAAAACAAAGTAAGGTAGAACAGATTCTATATATTTTAAGGAAAATATTAGGAAAAGAATTATTACTTCCCAGGGGTGCGCCACCATGATCTCTTATCCGAGCCAGCTTTTCGCTTTATCCTCCTGGCCTACTATTTGACAAGAAATAGTTTGTTTCAAAACATCAACTCTGAAATGTACGTATCATCACAAGAAACATTGATACATTTTCACAGGCTCTGTATTAACATTAGCTTTTATTGTATATACTTAAATCGTTGACGCGGCTTTTGAATGCGATATTTGATGGACACATTATCATTTTTCTTAGGGACCAAATTCAATACTCAAACGGCAGGCATTTTCCGATTCTTCCCGGTTCATTTAATCCGCTCAATCTCCTGAATCCTTTAATCCGATTTAAAATAATCAGCAAACCTCAAATGAATTAACCGGAACCCGCCCGCCAGTTGAGTATTGAATTCGCCCCTTATTAAAAATACAAACAGAAATAAAAAAAACCTACGCATCTGAGATGCAGATATTTCTTAAATTTCAATTCCATTTTTTTGGATGATTAATATTTCTTAACCAACGCTTGGCCTTCTAGACGGTGTATCCAAAACAGCATATTTGATAATTGTGAAGGGATGGGATTGGCGAAGAAAGAAGAAGAAGAAGAAGAAGGGGAGGAAAAAAAAATAAAAATAAAAAAAAAGATTTGTCACAAAGAGGAAAGAAAGAGGAAAAATCAGATTTGTTTCACGGCTTGCTTTTTGGTGCTAAATATTAATGTAATTTTCAATTGACATTTTCCGCTCCTCTTCATCCACGGACATCCACAGGGTACAGGTAGGGGGAACGGGTCTATGATGAGATGAGAGCCTTTCAAGGCAGCCGCACAGCGCCTTGAGCACGTTTACGTGGATATGTCGCGCTTTAAAAATATTCAAATTAAATTAAATTAAAAAAATACAGGGTGATCCCAAAGTGATGGGATGGGGGGGGGGGTGTACCGCTTCGAGACCCCGTGACAGTACCCTAACCATGCCTAGCACACAACACGCGCCAATATCCCACTTGACACTTGATTTTTTCACTACCAATACGCATCGTAATCGCCCGTCCTCTCCCAACCTTCCAACCTTGATACCACAAAATGAAGTCACAAAAATGCATAAGTATTACGTCACAATGAAGTATAAACTTCGCATGCCAGCAAAACTGTCAATTCTATAGACACACAGTGGAGATTCAGGGGAAATGACTAGTTTATAGAGCATTTGAATGTTATGAGATGTTGTTGGAGCGAAAATATGAGAAATTTCAAATTTCCACCTATATTAAGTATTCCATACTTTCTCAACATAGGAAGTCATAACGGGGATGTTAGTACTTATTTTGATTTTACCCCCAAGTGAAAGAAGAAAGTCCAAGCTATCTGTGTACAAACTTTACAGGAATCGGTTGTTCAGTAACCCGAACAACATGCGGGTGGTAATCCCCCCCCCCCTTCGGGAGTTTGTTAATTAAAATGGCTAAGGGTAATACCACGGTTAACACACCCATCGATATTGACGGAATATCCTACCGTTTGAAGGTGCTTACTTGCACCTTTTTTTCCCGAATAACCGGAAAGGATGGGGAAACCAATCTACAAACCGTGCTTTACGAATAAAGCTTTTGGCGTTTTAGCACAGAGGCAAGATCACTTTAGTTGGTGTGAACACCCTTGGTAAAACGAGGTTTAATATTAATTGCTGGGGAAAGTTTCATAGTATATTTACCACCAAAGTTATTCACTCTGTTGCAATTTGTTCGGGCCATATAATACTTTACTAAACCGTTTGTTGGCTGCTAGTGTAACCGCTCCATCTCTACCGTAAGTGTAACTTTTTCCTGATGCAACATCTTCTTCTCGTACAAGTACACTGGCTGTTCTCGAACTAAATAGTGTACCGAGCTGTAAAATAAGAAAAATAAATATTTCTATGCATATTGAGTCACGGTCGCCAAATATGGCTGGCCTAAAAATTTTGGGACGCGTCATGTCGAACTATATGTAATTCTTTTTCAATGCTATGTAGTTGCACGTGAATAGAAAGAAAAAATAAATTACTTAAGCTTGGATGCATGAGGTCATTATTTTCATTATTATTTCGAAACCAAAGTGACGTAGGCATGGCGTGCCACTCCTTTTATTATGAATATGAGCAGCTTCAATCTTCTTCTCCCACAGTTTTCATGCTTTGTATTTCAATTTTTCAGATTTATCTTAGTTGATGTCGTAAAAGATTTTAAAAACAAGGCCTTCCATGAGGAACCAGTAGGGCAATAGATACGGGAGACTAGCCTATGCATATAACTGACAAAATAATCAAACTTAAGAAAGACCCGATCAGTGATTTATCAAAAGAGTCAAATCTATTAATTTGCTAGGAATAGCGTAAAAGTGAAGGATAAACTTGTAGAATTCTCATAAGTTACTTTTTCCAACTGAGAATTTTACGAAAAAGGGAAGAAAACGGCAGTATTCAATTCTAGAATCTCCATTCAATAAGTGGTGTATGTGTCCGTACGGGCAGTAATGACTCAAATTCCGATTTGTCCTTAGGTTGCGTCTGGTCTATCATTTGTAGGGATGTTAGGATACATGTACTTGTTACAACACATGCCACAATCTGATTTTTGATGATATTTTCGATTTTCTGATGAGCAAACCATGATAGGCCTTTAAAGGAGAGGAGGAGAAAAATAAGGGATAAATACCCAGAGTACCTACTAATTTTTATTGGGCTATTCTTATTTACAAAGAGAATGCATTATAGCCGCGGCAGTTGGTAATAAAATGTCCCATGCATACGTCAAACTACTGTATACTATTTTCTCATATATAAATGTAATGTGATAATGTAGTTGGTAAAGGTGGATATCTGGTTAGAGTGGTACATATAAACATGCAATTTTGACATTAACTCCCATCTATATATAATGGCACATTGACATGATTTTTTTTATGTACAAAAATAAAATAACAATGTCACATGTTTAAATAGATACTTCACAAAGATCAAACCAATTTACATGCCCCCTTTCAGTTCTCTATAGACTTGTGTTAGCAGACACTAGAATATGTAGCTGCCTAAAGCAAATGGGCAGTCAGGGCAGCGGCTCAGTGGCCTATATTCCTAACAGATCCCCATTTCGCACCTGGGGTAGAGATGAGGCAAAATGGACAGACGGGACATGTGGTGCAGTGGACCAGGTCGCTTCGCCCTCATTAAGCATAAGGTTGTGGGATTCGAGCCCCGCTGTCGCCCAATGTGTGTGCACTTGGGCCAAGGACATCTTTACCCTCGCTTGCCTCTCTCCACCCAGGAGTATAAATTGGGTACCGGCATCAGATGGGAATGGCAAAACAGAATCGCCCCTGTGCGGGCAGGTGAGGAGTGGCGAACCCCCCCACAGCAACATTATATGAGTGGAGTTGGCCCCAAACCGCCCCAATGAAGGAGATGGGCCCATCCGCATGAGGGCGCCCAACATTGCATTTTGCAGAGTGAGGCCAGCGAAAGAAGCACAGGGGAGTAAATTGCTCTCTTGGACCAAGTTTGCACAAACACACTTGACCTTCAGGGACTCGAAAGAGTGGTATCCATTGGACCCACAAGTGCTTCCAGAGATCTGCAGCTATTGGCGGTTAGGGGTTTCAGCAGTGTCCAAATGGTGATCGAGTCATCTTTAACTTCTTTAAAAATAGCTTATTGTCACCATTGGTTGTTGTCAACCATCGTCTACATATTGACAATTAGACCATTCCAGTGTTTTTTAATTTGTGTTTTTGTGTATTGTGTGTGTGGGTGGTGTGGGGGGGGGGGGGGTCTGCTATTCCTGAGGATTTTTAAAAATACAGCCAAACAAACATGTTGGGATCCACCTGGCAAGATGACAGTACGGAACATTACCTCCGATGACCTTTGACACTTGGTACATCTCTCTTAAAACTCACGTTATTCCTGTAACATTTGGGTTGACTT
>JAMKCH010056154.1:0-53353 GCA_023653785.1 Ophioderma brevispina
GTAAGGGATATACATGTAGTTGGTCAAGAATTTCTCATTTACCCCTTAAAAAAAAACGTGCAGGTGTATCACCTGTGTCCGATTTTCCGAATGACCGAAAATCACCATTTTTACTAAATAACGGTCCTTCTCTGGGTACCTTTCTCAAGGTACCAGAGTGGTCGATGACTTTAACTTTGAACAGGCCGATTTAACCCAATCAGGATCCAGATCCTTTTTCTTTCGTTGATATCAGTACTCTGCAAATCAGCTCACTTGGTCTCCTCTTGTTCTCGCCGTTGTCAATACATTGCATGTAAAATATAAAGATGACGACTTTTCAGATCGTAATGATGTGAGCGATCCTGTAGATTGACTCACACTACTGAGTGAAATCATTAACGATATTTTACATACGTTTGGCTTGGTTAAAGTAATAATATCTGAACTATATAAAAAAAACAAATATTATCTATATCTAAATTATATTATCTTCAAACAAGAAAGCAAGTATTTTGATGAATGTCTTCTTCAAATGTGAGGACAATTTTGGCAGCCATTTTGACAGTCATCTTAAACAGTTTTTTACATTCTAAGTACATTCTAACTTTTTTGTGGCAATATATATGCTATATGCCATTCTTAACATTAAGAAGACTTACAAAATGCTTATCAGACCAATTTGAAGAGAGTCCTCACTTGTGCATCCTGAAGCTTTTGATTAATAATATAATTTAGATATTATTACTTTCACCAATCTAAAATCTCGTTCGTATTTACCCGTATATATTTTTATATTGATATACGGCAGTCATTCTTAAAAGCGTCCTTACTTATTTTGGTGACCTCGTGAAATTGTCTTATTAATAAGATATTCAAATTCTGGTCAAATATACATGCTTACATTTAATTTGGAGGGTCATTTAGAAAAAAGCGTCCACCCGGAAAAGTTCTCAGGTTAAAATCCTAATAATAATTCCTCATGCACAACTGCTCCAGGAAATCCATATGCACATTTCTCCTTCTCGAGGTGGCACCTACCTCATTTAAAGCCTGGTCTGTATGCATAGGCACGATAAATATGCCCGTTCCCCGATTTCAGAAAAATCCCTAAATCATCTACAACTAAAAGATGTCATAGCGGGTGTCATAGTCGATGTCGAACTTTAAAAACAAATTCGCGGGCGCGTCCGTTTGAAAAAAAAAAAAAAAATACAGGAACATGCTTTCAAACATACTTCAGATTTCCATTACAATAACACAAGTTATTAGAATTTACCTGAAGACTTTGCTCTCGGTCTCTAGCAAAAACAAATTTTGACATTTCGGACACTCTAAGATTTTGTTTTAATTTTATGACCACGTTAATTTTAGTATCAACTGATGAATTCCAATTTACACAATTCCCATCGATTCCGATTTTGGCCAATTCTCATCAAAATATCCGAATTCTCAACATCTCCCTTCCATAATATACTAGAGTTTACTATATTGCACGGACGTGATTTTATAATCATAATCATAATCAATGGGATTTATAGAGCGCCTTTTACAATATAGGCAAAGCGCTATATAGAATTAGAAGAAAAAGGGAAAAAAATCGACATGGTCAGAAACTAGCAAGCTCAACACAGTTCCAGCTGACTATTATATTCGTGAGAGCACGTGTGGTCTAGTAGAGAAGCTGTCATTAAACCGTTAAAATCGTGAGTTCGAACCCCATTGTGGTCAACGTCCTAGGGCAAGATACTTAGTCTCAATTGTTTCGTTGACCCAAGCGATAATTGGGTAGCTGTTATGGGGGATATTATACAGAGAGAAAAAAATACATAAACTATGTGAAAAATAGAACTCTATAACAATATGTAAAATTTACTTAATTTAGGTAAAATTTACTTAATTTAGATACAAAATTTTACTTAATTACTATAGAGGTTTTTTTTTACATAACTTGTGTATTTTTACATAACATTTTCTCTGTGTACAATCTAAGTGCTGATAGAGATGTGCGCCCAGCCAGCAGCCACCTAGATGAGGTAAAATGACTGTGACGATATCCTGATGGCAGTGGTAATAATAATTGGCAATGGGGCCTTGAGCGCCCGTAGGGTAGATATGTGCGCGTTATGAATCGACATTATTAGTATCACTATTATTATATTCGCGAATGGTCTGCTTATTGCCCTTTATCTTAAGCATAGTGTTTAGACGAGTTTGGCTGTGCGCGCATTAAAACTAGTGAAATGGTACACAGATTACCTTTTGAACTCCAAAACCTATGTAAAGCATTCTCTATATAGACAAATCCGACCAGCCAAGTGATGGTCAGAATTGATTCGCCATTACTGGGGAAGAGGGGGCTTCCAACGGGCTCTAGCGATTACATTGCCCATGATATTAAGCGGCTCGGTTCCAAGTCATCTATTAGCATGTTCACATAATCATTGCACCTCAAAGCACACGAATCACCTACTTAGCCTACAACAAAACACCCAATACACACACACACACCACTGATCTCTATACAATGGATTGGAAACCTGGGTTCCGTACTTGCAACCACTGACGGCCATATCCAAAAAGAGCCCAAGCAGGTGGTTAAGAGCCGGTCATTTACACAAAGTGTGTTATTGAAAAGTGGATAAGCGACAGAGTACACAATCAAGCCAATTCAGTGAGCTCAATGTACACCTGGCACAAAAAGTATCTCGGCATGTTTTTCGATCAGTATTGTGCCAAAGTCAGACCATTTTGAAAGTTTTCGAAATATACACTTTGTTGCCTAGGTCTTGCTCTTTCATTTAACACCTCGCTTGTAAAAAAGCGTGCACAAATGGCTGACATAGAGCGCCCGAAAGACGCAAACCACCCAAAACAAAAGTTGCATTTGTTTTTATTTTTCAATGGTCACTGTGTGGTACAACGCAATAATACGCGTGTATTGATTTTACACAAAGAGGTTTTCCAACTGAATGAGCGAAAAAGCTTACTTGCAATAGTGATTGTGGTCCGCGTGTTCGTGTCCCAGTACACTGCAATGCCCATTGAAAAATCCAAAACCTGAAACTTTAGGGGTTTGCATCTATCGGGCGTTCACATCACAGCCATTTCGGAACACCATTTTACAAGCCAGGTATTAATGAAAGAGCAAGACCTAGACAATTAAAATGTATATTTCGAAAACATGCCGAGATATATACTTTTAGTGCCAACTGTATTTGAAGTTGTGCATGGCATGTCCCTAAACAGGCACTCGAGATACCACTTCTTGAACAGGTGTCTCTGGAATGCAATTGTACTGGTAGACCAAGATGTCCGCCGGTTGCTTCACTAATCTACTTATACAATTAATGTTATGTAGCCAAGCCATTGTATAGAGATCAGTGACACACACACACACACAACGTCAATACTGTAATCCGCTGACGTAGTGCACGTTAGTAACTATTGGTAATTGGTTCAGCCTTGGCTCATGCACCTGTTCCGAATTATGATATGCCAATGGGTTTTGTGTTGTGATCAATGTGATCAGTGGTTCCTGTCAAAGTTAGCGTGAGCCAGTTGACCAGCCAACGGTCTTAATCTAACGTGCTCTACATGGTACACTGCACCAAAAAGGTTAGACTTTAAATGGCTACCAAGACCAACATTCTGCACAAGAAAGGGCTAGCAATTCAACTTATTATAACATCCTTGGTGGCTCCAACTAAAACATACCGCGCTTGAGTAAATATCATTCAAAATTCGCGCTTAATCTTCACAATTGGGTGAATTCAAGTGGGAAACGCCCCAGCTACGGCTGCCTTGAGGTATTGGAATGTACAAAACCGGGTTGGTGTATATTGTGAATGTAAAACTTACCGATGTGTAATAGTGATCTGCGCTTGACCAGCTGCCACCTATACGTGAATCGATATGATTGTGACGATTCCCGACGGCAGCGTAATAATAGGCATCGGCGCTTTAAGGATGTTTAATATTATTACTTATTATTAGAAACACCAAATTCATTGAAGTTAACCAATACATAGGTTTTGTTATAGCATTCATTTATTTATCCCATTTCGTTTGATTATAACCAGAGAGGGAAGATTGTGCTTTAGTGACATCGTTTGGATTGTTCAAGCATATTGCTTTTTTTCACGTTCATCATGTTAGTGACTGTAAACATTACTAAAAAGGGGAGTATACAATTTAAACAAAAAGGCAATAATAACTAAATTTTTGAAGAGTGCCCCAAATTTTCAGAATTTGAGATTTTTGCACAGTGTGTTGGTAATCGTTGTAGTAAACTATACCAGCTAATGAATGCTCAAAAGTGCGTATTTTTCATAAAACGGCGGAATTGGAAACGCCCAATTTCTGTCCGTCCACTGTGAAAATACTGCCATCTCACGGAACAACTAATGGATGAGGCGTAGACACGTACATGGCGCTATTTCCCGGTTTTTATTTACATATGGAAGGCCCGTTGTTTCCAGCAGCGTGAAATTATCGGGAATCTCCGATTTAATTATGCTAATTACAAAATTCATTCTTTTGCGACATACAAAAATGTGCGTTATTGCTTTAAATCAGATGATAATTCTAATGCCTCGGGTCAGGTTTTCTTGGGTACAAAAAAATTGTGAAATTTATAATTTCCTATAGAGCAAATAGCAATTCATATAGTTTATAGTTTGCAATAGCAAACGGCTCCCACTGAAAAAAACAGTTTCTTCACTGGTGGTCATTCGACCACCTTAGCTTTAGCAGCTTGCAATACAGTGCTAATATGATGGCAAGATATGCTTCCACTTGTGCCAAGCTATTTAGACTATATTGATGCAACTAACGGTATGCGATATTATGTTTTCAGTTTGGTTCGCTATCCCGAATATATCATGTTCACTGTTGGGACTTGCTGAATTTCAACTACGATTGTTTTACGAGTAGTAATATTATATTAAATATACTTACACAATTTTTAAAGATCTTTAAAGGAATTAAATACCTTAGTTATATAATGAAAAATAATATACAAAATAATGTTATTGTGCTGCTGTGTTGGGAAGAGTTTAGACAGTTACCTTGCCATAGGTGCTGAAGTTCCACGGTTCAGATCCTAATTGTAACCTTCTGGACGTATTCAGTTAAACTTTCTTCTCACTTGAATTTGGTCACATGGACTGTCAATACAGCTGATGGTTGAAGCTGCCGTTCGTGAAATTGTGAAATGTTGGTTCCCATCCAAATAAGAAAAAGTGTTTTATCTGTGCATGCTTGTTCCGCAGTCCGTTTGAACAAATCCTTGTGATTGCTAAAAACCGTCTTGATGAGATTTCGTATATAACCTTATTTAAAACTCACTGATTACTGAGGGTTTACCATTCAATCTTTCTTCTAATTTACACTCTCAAACATGGCGAGAAGTGGTCCTCATGAGAAAATGTAAACCGGAAACCACCAACACGTTTACTGAGGGCGCCTAATAATGTTTTCTTTGGTATCCACATAATGATCCTCTGACAGGAGCCATATAGCGGCATAACTATATGTTACAAATCAAGATGGTAAGAGTAATTCCGGACTTGTAATTTGATTGTTTGCTTTTTTTTTTACTTAACAGCGATCTTCATTCATGTTGAGTCAAACCAGCAATACAAAACATGTTGAAAACGGTTGACCATTAAAAACGTTGAAATAAAACAACGGATTGTCGCCTTAAATAATCATATAGGCCTATAAAAGTATAACGATTAGAATTAGAAAATATAATGAATGAAGAAACCAAAGATAGACATAATTTGGGTAAAGATTCTGATAGAGGGGGTCTTAGGGCCCAAGCTAATTATCTCATTATCTCAAAAACATAGAACAAGAAACCAGAATCAAACTGCAAAAGTCTCATACGGAGATATGGAAATAAGACAGCTTGGCGCCCTTTTGAAGTTTAAAGTGGCCACCACGGCCAAATAAAAAAACCAACGAATCTAATAGTTTCAACAAGGTTTCCACTGGACTCCTTGCTTCTGAAAACATAGGCTAGGATACCAGAATCATGTCACCAAATTACGTCTATTAAACCCATATCCCGGCACTGCAATGTCTTTTACAGAGCTATGAATTGGCAAAATCACTTTTGCTTGGCATCCATTTTTGAAATTCAAGATGCTACCACAACCAGTAATGAGCCATAAACCTGCAATGGTGCTAATTGTAAAAATTAAACTTTGAGACCCTTAAAACTTGAGGATAGACATCACAATCTTGCTTCTGTGCATAGACCGGTTTATGGGTTAAAATAGACGTAATTTGGTGCGCATTTTGAAAATCAAGATGGTTGCAGCCTTAACCAAATGACACAAGCTACTGATCCAATATTGCTACCAGTATTCTTATTGTATTCCTTGTACCCTGTAAATAGGACATAGGCATTGGGAATTTTTGGGCCTCTAACAAGGCCCAGAGAAAGATTATAGTGGCAGAATGTGACATCTTTGCAGCCATTTTGAACTTCAAATGCCGCCAATGCCAAATACGGTAATCCCACTGATCCATATACTGTCAAATATTTCTAATGGATTCCTTGATCTTGAAAACATAGACAAAGACACTAGAGTCATACGCTAATAGGCCTCGAAAAACGAGATAATGGGCAAAATGACAGCTTGATCGCCATTTTGAAGTTCAAAATGGCCACCCGAACAATACAAAAAACCAAATGAGCCATATTATCACATGTTCTTATAACTTCCTTGATCCTAAAAACATAGAAAAGGCACCAAATCAAACCTGCAAAAGTCTCGAAACGGAGATAATGGGAAAAAATGACAGCTTGGCGGCCATTTTGAAGTTTAAAGTGGCCACCGCGGCAAATACCATAACCAACTAATCTAAGATTTTCAACAAGTTTCCATGGACTCCTGCTTCTGAAAACATAGGCTAGACTACCAAATCATGTCTGTATGAAGCCTGTTTGGGGTGCAAAAGGGATCTTCCTCAATCATAGGTCATACTTTGGTTGCCAATTTGGGACCCATTTTGATTTTTTTTGCAACTGGCAGCCATTTTTGATAATTGAAAGGGCTAGATGTTGGATTGTTTTCTCCAAAAATGCAAATAGAAACTGATTAATCAAATATATGAGAAATTGAAAAAAAAAAAAAAAAAAAAAACAAAACATTTGCTAGCTATGGGACCATGCTGTTACCAATGTCTTGTACGTGAAAATATTTTCTTTATAAGTACCATGTGGTGGTGGTAGGTCCACTCAATTTTTTTGTTATTTACAGAGCTAATGATTTTCCAAAACACTTTTGCTTGGCAGCCATTTGAAATCAAGATGGCTCCACAACCCAAATGACCAATAATACCATAAAATGTTCTAATTGTATTTTATTTGACCCTTAAACATTGATGATCACATCACAATCTGCTTCTGTCGCAGAGACCGTAATATGGGTTAAAATAGACTTAATGTGTGACCATTTTGAAATTCAAGATGGTAGCCACAACCAATGGCTACTATCAATATTGCATAAATATTTTATTGATCCTTGACCCTGAAATATGGTCTAGGCACTGTAATGTGCCTCTCAAGGCCAGAGAAGAGTTAATATTGGCAAAATGTTATGAATCCAACTGATCCAATATTGTCCACAATGTTTCTATGGCTTCCTTGATTCTGAAACAATAGACAACGACACCAGAATCAGACGTCTTATAGGCTCAGAAACAAAGATATGGGCAAAAATGACGCTTGTCGGCCATTTGACGTTCAAATGGCTGCCACGGCCAAGTAACATAACCAACGAACTAATATTTTCAACAATGTTTCCCAATGGACTCCTTGCTTCTGACACCATAGCTAGGTACCAGAATCAATGTCTGTATGAGCAGTTTGGGGGGCAAAGGATCCTTCTCAATCATGGTCTATTTTGGTTTGCCATTTTGGAAGCCAAAAAAGAAATTGTGATTTTTTTGCACCTGGGGCAGCCATTTTGATATTGAAAAAGAGCTAGTATTGAGGTTTTCCACAGTCCCAAAAATGCAAATTAGAAACTCTGATTAAGTCAAATAGAGGGGAAGTCTGATCATATAGGATTATATTGAATATGGGGACATTTTGGGCGCCATTCTGATTTTTTTGGCAAAAGTGCGCCATTTTGGTTTTTAAAGTTGTTCCAATCAATTTTTCTCATGCCCGAAAAACCTATATATAGACCAACACTTAAGAGAAATAAGGCATTAATAACTTTATTATGAATTTTGACCCCCAAAATGGAGCACCCCCGAAATGGACACTTGGGCCCTTTTTTCATTAACGGCGTCCGGCATCGTGTTCCCGGAAAATTTTACCCTAGAAATCAACTCAACTAAAGTGAACAACCATTTCCCGCTGGTGAGGGTCTTGTGAGGTTCACTACCGGTATATTAGATTAACTGGTGTCTAGTTCAGCCGTGTTGAGCCTGTTATTCAATAAGGCACGCAGCGAGTCCGTGGAAGCGACTCAACCGGTATAAATTGGAACGGTTAAACTAAAATATGGGCAAAAGATGACCTACAATAAACCGAAGTCGTTGTTATTTATTTTAGCGTTCGTTTGGTTTTATTTGCGACGGATGAAACACATTATAGCCCGGGAGGCGATTTTAATTTTCTTTCCGTAGTTAACTTGCATGTATTACAGAATCATCTTTAATCGCCACAGTTCACTGAATAACATGATATCGATCGTTTCTATTGGCAGAGGAAGCGATAATATTATCTATAGTATTGGTCCGAAAGGAGCGCAGTGCTGGTAATACGGAGGTCGCCGGTTCGAATCCGGCCAAGCGCCAACATGGTTGTTTTTAACACATTTGGCCTGCCCGCTCCAGGGAAGCAATCTTTGCTACCTGGAACTATGTAGTTAACATTTCCATTACGTCGTACTTGTGTGCATATTAAAGGGCTAATTACTTGTGCGTGTGTTTGACAATTCACAAAAAATGTAGCCTCAATAAGCATTACTTAGCTAAATTAGTACTGCATTAAACAATGTTAAACATATATGTATGTTTACATACATTTTTTTCACAAATATATTGATGTTTGCAACGCGAGTTTTTCTCTTTGACTTCTTACTTACCCCAACAGGTACTAAAAACCACAGATCCAGATGACTTTTTGCCCCCCTGGAAACCCACGTTTTTGAGACCACTGTGTTGTTCTTTATATCTAACTTCCGTATGTATTTTATGATGGCGCCTCCTATTTACAACCGAGGGCAACCTTCAGATCACCTATTTTGCAAATTGTAAGTTCATACTGCTTTCCATATTTACACTAATTTTGGGCGATCAATTTGGGATTTAGAATTAAACTTAAATGTCCTTCATTTTCGGACTTAAATGAGGTCTATCTACCGGCATATGACCTAATTTACATAACGTGATAGAGAAACGAAGTTCTGTCATAGGTGAGAGAGATATCCTGAGCTCAGCTTGTCAACGTTAAGGTGATTACTGGGACATGATTCCTTTATTGTTGTTCACAGCTTTGTACCCTTGGGCTGATCTCATTTGCTTATGTTTTTCTGGGGCCTGTTTTTGCTCTTTGCGCCTCTACCAAGAGTGGAATCTGTGTGGGTAAGTAATTTATTCACTGAACTGCATGATTATCACAGTTATCGTTTTACATTTGTGTTTATGCAACACAAGTGAACATTATCGATCGAGCATCATTTTAAACAAGTTGCAAATGATCAGACATAGACATCCTAAGCCGGTGTCATATATACAGTGTCCCTGTGACTGAGTGTCCTACCACCCATTGTCTATTGTGTTCCCATTGAGTGCTGATGCAATCATTTGTTCAGCCTGTACTCACATGGCCTCGTCTACAAAAGGTCACGGTTTATTCCGTACATGTTTGCTATGTTAGCTAGGACACTCTCCTCGTGTGGGACCCCGTCAGTGTTCTTTAACAACCGGGCTAAGCACTTAACGTTCATACAATATCACCATGTTCAGTTTTACAAGAATAGTTAATTAAAGCTCGTCGTTTTTGTGCCTATTGTTAGTTTTTATCGACTCAACGGAATTCATATCTAATACTGTTTTTATTAGTTGAACACAGCCTATGTCAGTAACATGATAACCACACTAAAAATAAGCCTGCTAATAATAAGGTAGATATTATTTTTTAATTTTTTTATATTTCACAGCATTAAGCATATTCCTGATTTCAATTCCGTGTGATGTTACTTGCCTTGCTGTGGGGAATTGCCTAGTCGTTTCCCTTTTAGAGGTATGTCAATGAATGCCAGTGTAATTTTCGTCGTCCTATTCAGTTACATAATCAAGCCCCACTTTTTTGTTTATATCTCAGTATATCTGTAGAGCTAATGTGATATAATATGTTTGTGTTTTTCTATCTTATGGATTTTTTGTCCCATGATGAACTTGGTACAATGGGCCCCTTCTTTGTGTACTGTAATATTGCGTACTATGATGTCCAGTGAATCCCAAGGTCAGGATACCTTAACACACAATGAGCGTAAAGCAAAGCCGCTAAAACCAAACCAAGAATTGGAAGTCCAACCATAATTAGAAGACTTATATTTACCACAATATTGATCTAGTCCCGTAATGTACAACCTCACTTATTGATCTAGTCATTAATCACTCACGTATTGAGCTAGTCGTCATGTTACAGACTTCACTAATTAATCTAGTCCTCAGACGGTACAGACCTCACTTATTGATCTACACCTTCAGGGTTTCAGACTCACTTATTGATCTACTTCTTAATGATACAGACATCATTTATGATCTAGCCCTTAATGTACAGCTCCCGAACGATCTAGTCCTTAAGGGGGGTAAGGGGGTCTGAAGCAGTGAACTTTGAAATGATTTTTCTTAATTTTCATAAATAGTGGGATATCCATGTTATATATCATATTGTAGCCCCTGTCACAAGTTTTAAATCCATGAAATTTTTGCTCTGGTTGCCATGGTATCCCCCGTAAGGCCTCTGATTTGGCTAAACACTATGAACGAATGTAACTAAATAAGCTAAACATGCTACTGGGACGAAACTGGGTACATTATTCAAAGGAGGTAAATCGTGAGTGACCCATGAAAGCCGGATTTTTAATACAGTTGCCATGGCAACCGTTAATCGACCAATCGCATAATTTCATGGCGTAATTTGAATTTGGACACAGATTTTGAAAATCGCCTTCATGGTTCACTTCGGCCTATATGGCTTAATGGTGTGCCAAGTTCATGTTCATGAGCATGTAGCGTTTTCTTGTTACGTTCGTTCTCGTTTTGGATTTTGCTTATTTTAACGAAACGAGTTTATAGGCCTTGAAACATTTAGACAAATTGAGGGCGCTTTTGATGTGAAATATGGAATTATTTTTTTAAATTGTCATTTATCCTGAATTATCATAATTATTAATGAAAGAGTCAACGAAATAAGTGCATCCATTGTCCTGTAATTAATTTTTACAATAATTCTATATCGCAGGGTAGAAAACAATAAAATACTAAAAATCACTTACCCCATTGACATTTAATACTTAAATTCATGGAAAGATATATACGTATTTATATACTTCAACCTAGCCCAAAATGAATGTGTTAATCGTTCATCCATAATAATCTTTTAAAATATTCTTAATATAACCCCTTGAATTTTTCACATGATAAAATAGAGGAGAGATGCATGTTTGCAAATTTTCCGCCGTACAACTACTTGCCTTGATCAGCCATATCTCTGGAACCTAATGTCCGATTGCGATCGACTAAAAAGCATTTTGTAGATTACGTCTACACATTTAGCCATTGCATTAGCTCATTTTCTGGCTAGAACAATTTTTTATCATATTCCAGACCCATTACCCCCGCTTAATGGCACAGACCTCACTTATTGATCGGTCTGGGTAATTGTACAGATCCCACTTATCGATCTATTCCTTAATGATGTACATCTCACTTATTGATCTAGTCCTTAATGCCAACAGACCTCAGCTTTTATACTCCTGAAAAAAAAAATGGTTAAAGAAAAGCAGACCACAGCTTATGGTACAGAACTCACTTATTGATCTAGTCCTTAATACACAGACCTCAAACTTTTTGATTGATCTACTCCTGAAATTGACACAGACCTCACTTTTGATCTACCCTTAAAGAGCAATGAATTTCCAGAATAAGCGCCCCATGTTGTCGAACCCCGGTTGTTTTGCATATTTGGAATGCTTACCATGTATTAATCACGCCTGAAGTGACTTAAGCCGAGTACGCCGTCTTTATGTAATAGCAGATGATGATTTAAGTGACTTTCTGTCGGCCACGACAGAAAGTCAAGCATGGTTTTCTATGGGGACGATTGCGATAGCATTCAAGTTTAAAACAAGTTTGCGGTTTTCTTTTATACTTGTTTTTCAATAAATCCACACCTTCGAAACGTTCTCGTTAGATGGTCTATTACACCCGATCCAGTGAAAATTGAGAGAATCTGTATCCTCAAAAATGTCCTCCTGTCATTTTAATGGTACAGACCGCACTTATTGATCTAGTCCTTAATGGCACAGACCTCACGTATTGATCTAGTCTATAATGGCACAGACCTCACTTATGATCTAGTCCTTATATGGTACTGACCTCACTATTGATCTATGCATTAATGGCACAGACCTCACTTATTGATCAGTCCTTAAGTACAGACATCACTTATATGGATCTAGTCTATAATGGCACAGACCTTCACTTATTGATCTAGTCCTTAATGGAACTGACCTCACTTATTTATCTAGTCCTTAATGGCAACAGACCCACTTATGATATACATCCTAATGGTACAGACCTCACGTATTATTGAGTGTATAGAAGGTAACAGACTCACTCACTTATTGATCTAGTCCTTAATGTACATACCTCACTTATTGATCTAGTCCTTAGCACGACCTCACTTATTGATCTAGTCCTTAATGGTACGCTGACCTCATTATTGACTAGTCCCTTATTGCACCGACCGTCACTTATTGTATATCCTTAATGGTACAGGACCTCACTTATGATCTAGCTTTTACGGTACAGACAACCCCCTCACTTATTGATCTAGTCCGTAATGGTACAGACCTCACTTATTGATCTAGCCCTTAATGGTACAGACCTCACTTATGATCTAGTCCTTAATGGTACATACCTCACTTATTGAATCTGGTACAGACCTCACTGTATTGACCCTATCCTTAATGGCACAGGACCTCCCAACTTATTGATTACTCTTAATGGCACAGGACCTCACTTATTGATATAATCCTTAATGGTACTGACCTCACTTATTGATCTAGTCCTTAATGGTTACAGACCTCAGTTATTGATCTAGTCCTTAATGGCACAGACCTCACTTATTGATCTAGTCCTTAATGGTACTGACCTCACTTATTGATCTTGTCCTTAATGGTACAGACCTCACTTATTGATCTAGTCCGCAATGGTTCAGACCTCACTTTATCTAGGAGTGACCTCTCTGTTGGGGTGACTTACAATGGCATTATACAGAGCAGATTCCAAAATGGTAGATTACACCTTCAAAGTTCAACATGTCCGTGTGAAGTATCCTCAAAGGCGTCAGCAGGTGTAGCTTTTCAGTAAGAACGCATTAACAAATCTTATATATATATATATATCTAATATTTCTTGGAATTCCCATACACAGCATGTATCTAAAATAGTTTCCAAATACATTGGTGTGATTCGTAAGGTGCGTCCTTATCTTCCCCAGCATTCTCTTAAGACTCTTTACAACTCTCTCATTCTTTCATATCTGTCATATGGTGCAATGATCTGGGCTGATCCTAACAACCCTAGTCTTGAATCTGTCTTCTTCAAAAACGCGCCATCCGTACTTGTACTAATTCTCTATGGCTTGCCCACACTGATCCCCTTTTCATCTCTCTTTCTGCTCTCTTAAAGTGCGCGATCTCTACAACTTAAACTGACTTCTTTTATGTACCAGTATCACCACCTTCTTCCACGGATGTATCTCTGAAGGACTTCTATCAACGTTGAAAATCTTTCTCACAGTATGTACCAGAATGCTAATGACCCCTTTATGACACTACAAACAAGTTCTTCATGTAATACTCTTCAATCTCAAGGCCCTGCATTGGGCAACTGCCCTCTGACTCCAGAATTCCCCCTCACTACCATCCTTTAAAACAAGTTTAAAAAGGTATCTTGTCACGCTGTATGATGACTTACCATCTTAATATCTTGAGTTTTTCTTCTCCTTCCCTCCTATTCTCTCTCTCTCTCTCTCTCTTCTCTGTAACTCATCTTACATTTCATTTTTAAATACTCTTAGTTTTTTTTCAGGCAAAGTTGCCTATTTAGTCCTGTGTCCTGTATATGATTGTCTCGTCCACCCCCCGGTCTTCGTATTTAAGTATATCTCCTGTAACTTTTTTTTTTGTAGAGGGCACTGCGACCTCACGCCCAGCGTTTAGCAGTGTCTCGTCCCTTAACCATGTATGCATTCCAAAATGACTGCTTTGAATTGTTTATCTTAATATTATCACGTCTTTTTATGTCATACTTTGAAAAAAAATGTTTTCATGAACCATAGTTCTTAATTATTTCTTTGATAAAACAAATGTTTCATTTTGTACATAAGTTATGGTTATCTATATAGGTTTTATCATCTGTTTATTGTATACATGTTTGTGAAGAGGAGGAGAGCCCCCAAGAGGAGAGCGTAATTATAACATTAAGACATATTATCAGGCAACTACCTGTTGAATAAGAGTGCTCAATCTAATTAATAGAGAGGGCGGACGAAATTAAAAATTCAAAGTAAGTGTAGACGTATGGGATTGAGCACTTATGAATATCTCTTGAGCAAAAGCCTCTATTCTGGGACCGTCTGGTTTGTGACACCGGAGATTGTAGATACATCCATTCTCCTGGGGTTGGTCTAAAAAAACCAGCCCTTCCAGCATTAGTGTCTGACGATCCCGGTAGGGTGAAAAACTCAGAGTATACTTCATTGCAAGAACGTCTAAACTTTGAATTTATATAATATATATATATATATATTATATGTAGAGATAATATATCTATATATATTATATATATATATCTTATCTTATATATATATTATATATAAGTAAAGTCAGGGCGACTTTCCGCGAAAAAGGAAGCGGTCCGTCTGGCTTAGTTCATTTTTTGAAGTCTACATGCCATGGCCAGGCTAGGTGACTTTTCAACAGAAAGATCTGGGCGACTTTCCGCTGAACAAGGAAGCGGTCCGCTCTGGATTAGTTAATTTTTGAAATGTCTGAAGATTTACTACCTCCATAGGTAAACGTTCTGGTCGCGGCCCCCTTTCTATCCTTAGAAGCAACTTCATATCGATAGCCCAGTACTTAACCTTAACTGACTTGTGCGAGTTTGTTGTCAGAAGAAACCGGCATGATACGCACGCTCTAAAACTTTAGATATGAAACCTAAAACACCTAATCCTACAAGGTTTCCGGAGTTCATTTTTGAAAAGTCTACAGGCCCGTAGCCCGGCTAGGTGATTTTCACTGAAAGATATTAGGGAGACATTTCCGCTGAAGTAGGAAGCTTGTCCGCTATGGGATTCTAGTTTCATTTTGAAAAGTCCTACATGCGTGCCACGGCTAGGCGACTTTTCACCGAAAGATCTATGGCGACTCTCCGCTGACCAGGGAAGCGATCCGCTCTGGACTGAGTTTTTTATGATTTGGGACTTAGTTCATTTTTGAAATGTCTGAGATTTACTACCTCCTATAATTAAATAACGTTTTGTCGCCGGCCCCCTTTCTATCCTTAGAGCAACTTCATATCGATAGCCCAGTACTTAACCTCAACTGACTTGTGCGAGTTTGTTGTCCAACCGGGCATATACGCACTCTTCTAAAGACTTTAGATATGAACACCTTCAACACTTATCCACATAGGTTTCCCGGAGTTCATTTTTGAAAAGTCTACAGGCCGTGGCCGCGGCTAGCTGACCTTTCACCGAAAGATCTAGGGCGACCTTTCCGCTGAAGTGGACGCGGTCCGCTCTGGATTAGTTAATTTTTGAAATGTCTGAAGATTTACTACCTCCATAGGTAAACGTTCTGGTCGCGGCCCCCTTTCTATCCTTAGAAGCAACTTCATATCGATAGCCCAGTACTTAACCTTAACTGACTTGTGCGAGTTTGTTTGTCAGAAACCGGGGCATGATACCGCAATCTCTAAAACTTTAAGATATGACCCCTTCAAACACTTATCCTACATAGGTTTCCCGAGTTCATGTTTTGAAAAGTCTAAGGCCGTAGCCCGGCTAGGTGACTTTTCACCGAAAGATCTAGGGCGACTTTCCGCTGAAGTGGACAGTAGGGAGCTGTTCCGCTCGGACTTAGTCATTTTTGAAAAGTCTACATCGTGGCCGCTAGGTGACTTTTCACCGAAGATCTGGGCGACTTCCGATGAAACAAGGGAGAAGCGATCCGCCTCTGGACTTAGTTTTTCTGAACTCTGATTAGTTCATTTTTGACATGTCAGATGTACTACCCTCCTATGGCATATACGTTCTGGTAGCGGCCCCCCTTTCCATCCTTAGAGCAACTTCATATCGATATTAGCCCAGAGTACATGAACCTCAACTGACTTGTGCGAGTTGTTGTCAGAAAACCGGCCATGATACGACACTCTCTAAACTTGAGATTGAACCCTTCAACACCTTATCCTACATAGGTTTCCCGGAAACCGGACGGTGGCCAATATTTTCTGCGGGACTCTAGGGTAGTCTCCGACCCAATAAATAGGTGATTTTCCGCGTGGTGCCCAGTAAATTTTGCTGCCGTGGCCTGCCACCTTGACAGGGTGCATGTAGACATTTCAAAAATGGAACAAAGTCCAGAGCGGACGCTTTCGAAAGGGCCGTGATACTACTTTTTGAAAAGGTTTGCTGCCGTGGGCCGGCTAATGTTTGGATCGTGCGGTTATTCGCCACCTCTTCTTTCGCCCGGGAATCACCCGAGCTTACTAACAAAATGTTGGCCACTGCCAGTTTCCGCAAACCAACTAAAAATAGGGTTTTTTGAAGGGAAAAACCATCATGTATGAAGAGTGCCGGGCCTGCCCCGTTTCTGATCGCAGACCCACACCGGTCGGATATGGTTCAGGTATGACGCGGTTAGAAATTGGGCGCCCAACTGCGGGGGACCAGAAGTATAACTATAAGGAGTATATACATATCCGTGTTTTGCACGGACTGTCCGCGGGGCTTGGTTTTTGGTCTGAGCGGCTAAGTGTTTTGCGCCAACATTTTTGTAGCCGGTAGACGGGGCGTTTTTTCCCCCACTAGTAGTGATTTAATCCGAACGCGGCTCTCCGCTGGAAGAGCTAAAAATGGACGTGTGCCGTATTGCGAAATCTGGGATTTTTGATCTAGGGCGCTTCGGTAGCGTACATTGGGTTGTGTACCAAATGTAGCATGCGCAGAGCCCCAAAAAGCCGGCCTGTAGCGGCGGGGAATGGTTCGGGACCAGAACGATACACTCTACCATGGTCGGGCCCTGCTGGGACTTTGAAAATGACAAGTCGGGATCGGACCAGTTTCACGCATTTAGCCGCGATTTCCTGCTAAAGATCAAGGAAGCCGGACGCGCGGACTTATTTTTTTCACCCCTAACTATGGGATGTTTGGATCTAGGGCAAATTTCCCGCCTAATACGAGGCAGGGTCCGCCTATGGACCTTTGTTATTTTTTTAAAAGTCCGGGCGGGAACAGTTACACGAGGTAGCCGCGGATTTCCGGCAAAGATCAAGAGAGGCCGACCGCTCTGGACTTAGTTTTTTTTCACCTTAACTATGGCTGTTGGATATCTAGGGCAATTTCGCTTAAATACCGAGGCAGTCGTCCGCTCTGGACTTGTTCATGTTTTTAAAAGTCCGGATGCGGACCAGTTACACGCATGTAGCCGCGATTCCGGGCCTAAAGATTCAAAGGAAGCCGACCGCTTCTGGGACTTAGTTTTTTTTCACCCCTTAAACTATGGCTGTTGGATCTAGGGCAAATTTCCCGCTAAATACGAGCAGTCGGTCCGCTCGCGACTTTGTTATTTTTTTAAAAAGGCCGGAGCGGACCAGTTACACGCATGTAGCCGCGATTCCGGCTAAAGATCAAGGAAAAACGACGCTCTGACTTAGTATTTTTTCAAACGTGGACTTAGTCAATTTTTCGAAAGAGGGAACCTTTTCCATTTTTCAAAATGTAGATATTTTGTCAAATCTTAATTAAAAATTGGATTTTAGTAAAAGGCCGGCCGCATCTGAATTCCACCGGAAGTAGTCAATTTGGAAGAAATTTTTGGACTGTGAAAAGATCCTTTTCCATCATGTGACCGACCGGGTTCCACCACGTGACCGGTACTTTGTTCCAGGTATCAATTATAAATGCAATCAGTTTTCAGGTAAGTATCAGAAGGCTCAGTGGATAGGACGATGCACCGAAGACCAGACGCTACACAACCCGCTAGGATTGTCCCCGGATTCCAGGTTCGAGTCCTACTAACGGTAAGTCCAATTTTTTACTTTTTCTTTTCATACCTTTTCTCCTATACGTGATAACTCAAGGTGATCCCCACATTACGCCTTGGCACGTGATGATACTGGCGGGAAACTGCTAGGCACGTTTCAGTTTCAGTTATGAAATGAATTCGTGCGGGAAACTGCTAGAGTATAAACGGAGCGATTCGCCATCGATCTGTATCATTTTAGCAATGGACAACATGATTATCAAGTTCGGAAAGTTCTGAGTCCTTCCCGAGGAACAGACTTGCCTCGGTGGTTGAAAGGAAGAGAGAGATGAAAAGCCTAAAATTAAGCCTAAGAAGCCGCGAGTGGATATCGGGGAGAGTAACGGCAGCAAAGACAGCCGACCGCACAGTGAGCGGGATAGGGCAGCAAAGCGCGCAGCAGCCTCCGCGCATCAACTTCATCATCGGAGCCGGCGATATTCCCCCGACCTGCTGTGGCCAAACCCCAGCCTAGAGGCTAAGGAGCCGGGGAAAGTGCCCGGTGCACAAGCCATCGGGCAAGGCTATTCTGCCAATATCGGAGCAACTCCGCGTTATCATCCCCAGGACAGGTCGCGCCCCGCCTGAATGGTGCAACCCGTTATGAAGCTGCGCTTGACGCGGACCAAACGCTGGGACCGACTTTAGCCACTGATATTGATGAGCCTGTAGGATCTGAAGGATTTTTATCTGATAATCCCGCGCAAGCCACCCAACCGCGACCAGAAGGTGCCGAGTACATAGCCGAGGCAGAAAATGACCCTAAGCGAGGACCGATTGACCTGCTGGACCCTTCTAGGACGATCTCGGATGGACGCCACAACTTTGACCCCGGTGCGAAGACACACGTGTTTTTCCGCGGTACACTGCCGAGTGGACCGACCTTTGCCGCGGACCAACAGGACGCGTCCCCTGGACCTATTTGCGGACTTTTTTCTCTCTTAATTTTTTCCAGGAGATCGCCGACTGGACAACCATCCGGTTGAGAGCAAGATGGTGAGAAAGATGACATCGGCCGCCGAAATCCGCGCGTGTTTGGTATCCAATCTGGTGGATGGTCTTATTCGCTGGCGAACGCCAAGAATTATTGGTCACCCCATCCGGTTTTACGAAACCCGATGATTTTTTGCAATGCGATGGGTAAAACGCGTTTTGATCCCGTCTGGTAGCATCTCTTGCGCGAACCCGACTACCGACCCAAAGAGATGGATATGCAAAACCCAGGAAGAAAAGAGCATAAGTTCATTAATCCAGCATCCGCTGGTAGAGTCCAGTCCGCCTGTGACACTGTTCAGCGGAATTGCATGATACTTAACTGCCCTCCGAACTATCTCTCGATGAAGGCATGGTGCCGTACAGGGCATTACGGTTGGCTGACAAACCATCGAATGCCGCACCCGCCTACCGCCAGGCTTCAGATGTAGCATAATGCGAATGGGACACTGGTACCTTGCAACTTTACTGCCTATGCACCTTCACACACACGGCGGAAGTCGTGGGATACCGCGCTCGAGTGACATCGATCCCACCCACAACAAGTGCCTCAAATTACTGCGAAAAGTTGTACGGATCCTATCTATTAGACCAGGAACTCGTTTGGAGCGCGATACCTAGCTAACGGGAAACGGGGGCCGGTGAAAAGAGAATTCCCGGGAACCGTCTGAACTTCTCAACAGATAGCGCAAAACCCCCGACCGATGTCATCAAGAACCTTGAAAAGACCCCCGTGTACTTTTTATGTTCGGCAAAAAATTGGGGCCCGCCACACGTTCACGCGGTGGAAAGACATCAAGGTTGTCCCACTAATTTCAACGCCGCATTAAACGGGTACGCGATTGCCAATGATCCCGAGAAGATCCGCGCGCTTCGGCTCACCAAAGGCTCTTAGAAAGGCGGCGCAAATTATCGCCGCTCCGCCCGTAATTGGTGAATCAACAAGTACAGGAGAGGCGTTCGTGACAAAGCTGATCAGTTACGGGCATACAACTCCTGCTGGAGAAAAAGTCAGCACTGGTGGAAGAGGGTGCTTTACTTCTTGGTCGATATCGGCCGGGTCAATGCCTGGAATTGTTACAATCGTGTCCACAATACGGCGGCAAACCCGGCTGCTGATAAAATTGATCGCCATTCGAGGTTTTATCCTCAAAACTGGCCGAGGGAGTCATTTGCGGTTTCGGCCGGCGGCCAGGTTCCCCCTGATCGACCTGTAGTATGGCACATGCCTCAACCAAGAGGGCCGGGCCATGAGCTGTTTGATATGAGGAAGAGGCATCGGCACCCCTTGTCGGAGAGCAGATACTCGGAAGAAAGACTGCTTCAGGAAGGGCGCGAAGCGGACTAAGTTGGGGTGCAGAAAACGTGGGGGCATCTCTTGTCGGGTTGGAGGCTTTTTCGTTATACCATTCGCTTCATATTTGCTAAGCTTTGCACAGTCTTGAATTGAGCGACCACCTCGCGGTCCAAACCAGCGTGCCATGTTGCGCAAGCTTTTGACGGATGAGGACGCCTAAGGGCAAGGGGTTGTTGCCGAATGAATGATAGGGCACCCTGCCCTGCTAACTTTGTCCGCTGACATACTCGAACAAATGACATGGAACGTGCCCGCAGCGTTGTGCCGAAAACCACCAGGGCAACCGACTGTTTGTAGTTCTAACATTGACTATAGGCCGACGCATACAGTTTTGTGCCGAGAGCGATTAGTGCACCACTGAAATAATGACTTTTACATTGCTAAATGTTACACAAGATGTTGTGCTGAGTTAAGAGAGCACCATTCTGTTTTATTTGGCTTGACCGCACACTTTTACTTTACTTTTAAAGCTGACTGCCCTAACCCTTTCGACCGGCCGGCTGGTCTTACAAGTCAACTAACTTCAAAGACTTGTAACTTCAATCTCTCAGCTAGCCACTGCTACCCTCTCCAGTCCATCCGCAATCGCTTCACTGCTGCTACCACACAAAGTCCAAGCCTTACATCTACCGTTGGAAACTGGACTAATAAAACCACACATGGGGGCCTTCATCCGACCGAGTATTGGGATCCTGTACCGGCCAAGGAACTGAATGGGATGGGCCCTATCTCTCCAGGATAAAATAGGTTCTTCCCCTGCGCCGTGGTGCGTTGGTTTAACCAAAACCGTTCCAAATACAAACTACTGCTACCATACAAGACTTGCAGCCTGGAGCTACTTGCTACCACAGAAGAAGTGCAGCCGAAATAATACCAGGGCAAACAACCAAATAAAATCTTATCAGAAATGTCTGTGATAAACACACAGAAGTTGAAACCTTAATTCAAAGTAGAAAGCAAAACACATTTCCACAAATTCCAAATACAATTAAATTGTCAGAAAAAAATTAAAAAAACAACAAATTCCTCTAAGTTAGCAAAAGGTTACTTAAATTAGAACGTAGCGAAACATTAGAGTAAAACTGCACGCGCCTTAACAGGCGTGCGCCCGCCCCCTAGTACGTTCAAGTGAGGGGTCTCAAGTTAGCCGGGTCAAGGTCAGGGGTTGCGACGGGTAAGGTTAGTGGTTGGGACCAACGGTTCATGCAAATAGGACCAACATTACGGTTTTAAAACAAGCACGCGCCTTAACAGGCATGCGGACGCCCACCCATTAGTTACCGTCAAAGTTGAGAGGGCGCGTCAGTTAAGCCTGGGTCTAAGGCCAGGGTTGCGACTTGCGGACCGGGTAAGTTAGTGGCTGGGACCGATGCATGCAATAGGCCCAAAATTACGGAAAAACAGCACGCGCATTAACAGGCGTGCGGCCGTCCCCCGTAAGTACCGTTCAAGGAGGGGTCAGTTATCTGGGGTCAAGGTCAGGGGTTGCGCCAGGGTAAAGGTAGTGGTTGGGACCGATTCATGCCCCAAATAGGCCCAATATACGGTAAAACGGCCCGCGCCTCAACAGGCGTGCGGTCGCCCCTTATTTACCGCCAATGCAAGGGTCAGTTGCCCGGGTTAAGGTGAGGGGTGCGACCGTGTAAAGGTCAGGGGCTAGCACACTAGATAGTTTAACACGGACACACACACATTGCACGGCTAGGTAGAAAGTTTCACTGCCGTGGCCCGGATTGGATTCACAAGTATAAAGTATAAAAAAAATGCAATACATTTTTCAGTGTTAAGTATCAGATGGCACAGTGGAGGCGGCGTCGGACCAGGACCGTTAGGATTCCGGATTTCCAGGTCGAGGTCTCAGTCAAGGGAAGTAATTGTTTTCTTTCTTGTTGTCATACGTTTTTTTTGTACTCCCCGCTTCCCGTGGGGAGGGGAAATGCTGAGGGTGGGGAGTTATATTTTGTGCTTCTTTTTTCTCTCCGGACAGAAGTCAAGGGCCACTTGCCCGGGTCAAGGTCAGAGGTTATGACCGGTTAGAGGTCAGGGGATGGGACCGAGTCATATTGTCGGCCGAAAATACGTAAAACCATGGTAAAAAGTGCGGTCGTCAGCCAATTCCTGCATCCAAGAAATGACCGGTAGCTTTATATTTTAACTGTGGATACTACCGGTTTAGGATTGGGTTTTGTTATTAGGGTTTCATATCTAATGTTTTAGAGAGTGCGTGGATCATGCCTCGATTCTGACAGCAAACTCGCAACAGTCAGTTGAGGTTAAGTTACTGGGCATCGCAGAATTGCTTTAAGGATAGAAAAGCGGCCGCGACCGGAACGTATACTATAGGAGGGTAGTCATCCAGACATTTAAAAAATGAACAAAGTCCAGAGTTCAGAAAAAAAAACTAAGTCCAGAGCGGATCGCTTCCTGTCGTGTGGAAAGTTCGCCCTAGTTTTGGTTAAATGTCACCTAGCCGGGCCACGCTATGTAGACTTTCACAAAGAAACTAAGTCCAGAGCGAACCGCCTTTCCTTGGTCAGCGGAAAGTCACCGTAGATCTTTTGGTCCAAAGTCACCTAGGTCCGGCCACTGATGTAGACTTTTCAAAAATAACTAAGTCTCAGAGCGGACCGCTTCCCCTGTTCCGCGGAAAGTCCGCCCTAGGATCTTTTGGGTGAAAAGTCCAACCTAGCCGGGCCAACGGTAAAATGTATGAACTTTTCAAAAAAAGTCCAGAGCGGGACCAGTTTCCGTGGTCAGCGGTAACTCGTTCTAGATTAACCAACTCTTGGGGAAAGTTCACGTAGCCGGGGCCGGGCCCCGGGCCAGCGAGATTTTTTTTTCCATTACGGACCACTCTTCCTTTGGTCAGCTTACCATCCCCCTAGCTCTACTAAGGGGCGAACGTTGGGTGAAAGTACTACTTAGCCAGTTCAAAAATGAACTAAGTCAGAGCGGACTGCTTCCTTCTTCAGCGAAGTCGCCCTAGATCTTCGGATGAAAGTCACCTAGCCCCGGCCACCGCCACGCATGTATACATTGTGAAAAAATAACTAAGTCCGGAGCGAACCGCTTCCTTGTTTCCTTCACCTGGAAAGTGTCCCGGTGGACTTAAAGAGGAGCGTTCTCGCTGAATGCTAGTTCAAAAAATTGACTAATTCCCAAAAAATTACTAAGTCAGGGTAGGGGCGCCCTATCGACATCTCAATCGTCAGTTCCATCACGTGGGAAAATGTCCTGACGGAGTTAGGTTACGTAAGGGTCTATATATTATATTTATATATATATATAAGGTGGATGTATAATAAGGTGAGGCTGCGAGGCTGCTGCGTAGGTTTGAGTATTACAAGTATTGCAGTCCCAAATAACGTTAAATGGAATCAAACCACTTAAATTTATTTTTCACTGAAATTCACAATTTTCGGTTCGGCCATTTGCCTTTATCAATGGATTACAATGCGGAAGTGACCTAATGGGACAACACGGAAGGAACGCGAGAGCGCAGGAAGGATCTAAGCGTTGACGACAGAGCGTATGGCGAGGGCGCTGTGGTAGCACGGAGCGCGCGGCGCAGGAAATTGCCCCGGGAGGGCAACCAAACAAGATTACTGCTGTAAGGGGAAGATATGGAGTGGAAGGAAAAGTAAAAAAGAAGGAGAAGTAGAAAGAGAACGGGATGAAATACAAGAAAGAGAGAAAGAAAACAGAGAATAGAAAAAGACTAATAATGTTTTCTGACGAATATTGTTCCGTTTCCGGGAAAATTGCGATTGAAAATTATTCGGGAAACATTTCTTTAATGTACAACACCTAGAACGTGTTCTTTTATGTCCGTAGCGCTTTCTACAGAGACTTTAAATTTTGTTGTAAATTTGGTTTTTATAAGATTATATTATGTGTTATACTCTAATCATATCCAAAGTCATTGATCTCTATGCAAAATTCGTTCATTTTGGTTTCTGCTCCCGATTTTTGCGGATAAGACGCAAACAGTAGTGCAAGACACATGTTTCATATGAGGAGAAAGCTCGCACTGTAGATACGATGAAGATAAGACAGATGTGGAACTCGTTTCATGTGCAGGAGAACACTCACATGTTAAAGTGTCTCCGCACATAGAACGTACACGTTCGATGTGAGGAGCACGCTCGCACGTAGATACGACACAGATATTAATATCTCAGTAATTAGGGAACAGCCACTTTTGTGTTTGTGTATCTTGTAGCAGCAATACACATCCTCTGACCAAAAATCTCAAAAATGTCAGATAAGACAAGTGTGTGATGTGGGCGACAATAGAACTACGTCATGATTCTTCAAACAGGCCCATCGACCATTTTTGGGCGAAATTGATTTTTTTGCATATTATGATACTATATCACAAGCTTTTTTCAATACCAAATTTGAGCAAAAATCACATTTCCAATTTTTTAGATATATGATTTTTCCCTTTTGGGGGATCATACCCAACGCCAAATGAAAGTCTTCCAAACGACCAATCTGCATTCGGTCTGTTTGCTTTGTATCTGAAAACCACCGCAACGGCGGCTGTATCGATCAATGGGATCCTCGCTTTGATCAACACGGGGGGGGCTATAGAAGTCTGGTCGAAAGTTTATATATTATCAAGTGTGTAGCTGTATCTGAACGATTTTTGCCACCCTCAAAAATATTATAATTTTTTTCCAGTCTTTTTACTAACAACCATTCTGCCGAATAATTACGGTGAAAATTACAGTATACCTTAAAACGGATTCAATCACAACACTGAAAAATATATATTTGGTGAGTTTTAGTCAGAATTGTTAATGTGTAGAGAATAAAAACGCCTGGGAACATCTTAGTAGTGCTATCCACAAATGTCAACCAAATTTTACGGTGTATATACAGTAAAATTCAGTTGATTTTGGGACAAAACATATGCAGTAAAAACTGTACACTCTAAGTGCATTGAATGGAATTAAAACTATAAAAGCGTGGTTTTATATGGATTTTGTTGGCAGAATTGCTCCCAGTATTTTCCTATAAGACTTACAGTATTTTTTCATGAATAACTTATAATTGAGAATCCCTCTAGTGTATCATAACAATGTTGATATAATTCAAAGTTCAAATCCGAGCCTCTCTGATAAATTTTAGTCGTAATACTCCCTCGAAATTGGACAAAAAAGTATTTACTATATTTTTTATTACGGTCATTATGGTCCTGTTTTCTGATCTTTTTTCAACTTGTGAAGTGTCATCGTTATTTCGTAAATACAAGATGCATGTTTATTATTGGTATAAACCAAAATATGCCTTTTAGCTGCCGTGTTTCTTTATCCAGACTATAGATTTGTAAGAATTTCTTGCCTGTCTAAGCGACGATCCCGGGCCATGAGCACGGCAAAAGGAGCCTACGTTTATTCCTTTTTGAATCGCGCCAGTGAGTTTTATTTATTATTATTTTTTTATTGTTTTTAGACATATTTTTTGTTTTTTCTATCTTTTATTTTGTATGTATGCACCTATACGTTTCCATGAGAATAATTTCACAAAGTGATAAACAATACATTTATTAAGTTCTCGGTAATATTGTCAAAAATAGTCATTTAACTTCTTTTACAACCTGTTTGCTTGCAAATTAACAGTGATTGTTGAAGTTGTATAACGTAAAGATTCAAATCAGCTAATTTGGTAATTCAAAATGTTATAACAACAAGATAATGTTTTTAATTGTAAACCCCATACAGTGACATCAAACACAAATCCCACTAATAAATATGTAGACCCTTTTCACACTTTCAATTTTTAATAATATAGATCCAACAAAACAACGCTTGTTGAAAACCCTTCAACGTTTTTGGGATGATATTTTTCCATTTAATTTACAATAATATTAATTTTAAAGGAAAATATGTATCACATAAAGTCAATGTCCTTATATATTACCCTTTAATTATGTAGCATGTAGCGTGTTAGTAGGTATTTGGGTTCATATCAGAGGGTCCCATTTGATTCCTAGTTTCATAGTAGATAGGCTTACCTGTTTTAAAATTACTACATATTATTTATACCAAATTAACCTCTCGTCCTACCCTAGCCCTGATTTTATAAACAAAAACTACTCCCGAAGGGGGTGGAGTGGTTACCAACCCCCTGGGATTTCCGTTACTGAACACCCGATTCCTGTAAATTTGGTTACCAAATGATCTTAGCGTTGCTTATTTCCATTTGTACCAAAATAAGTAAGTACCAACATTAACCAGAAGGTTGTCACGATGACGTCATATGTTGAGAAAGTGCGAAACTACTGAATATTAGGGTGGAAATTGATATTTCGTAATGTTTAGCGAACTCAAACACCTTCTTATAGCACTACAATGCTCTCAATATAAAAATATCCTTTTCCCCCCATCACGGAAATGTGATATTCCTAACCTATTCTTTCTATCCCCGTGGATGTTTGTTTTGGATAAAAGGAGCGCGAATACGTCAATGACAATTACATTAATAATCTGGGCACCAAAAAGGGGGTTTTAAATATTTCATATAACATTTAAATTTAAAAAACACCCCACCCCCCCTCGAAGTCAACTTGCATTCTTATTAGGTAGAACGAGGGTTAAGATCATAATTTTTTTTGCAATGTATAAACAAGTGAACTCCAAATCTTTTTTTCGTTTTCCTCTTTCTTTCTTAATTTTCCCCACATCCCAGCAACTTAGTTGATTAAAAATTCACGAATTCACTAAATTTATCTGTGTTTACTAAATAAGTGCAATAAGTAATATGTCTTGATACATGTTAAGACAAATATCATTCACATTTTCCAGCCATCTCAATTAAAAACATGATTAATGGGTAACTTACCTGATTACTCTTGAATTAATTCAAATAAAATTGAAATGCAAACCCGATTACGCTTATTGAGTAATAGATACATGAAATTATTTTCCTTTCCAATTCCATAACGTAAGATTTTTAACATGAGAAAATTCTCATCTCTTCTGCATTTTCAATAAATACCCCTTTGTTAATCAGAAATATGGCAATCTGGAATTGAAATCAACCGTCAGAAATCTTTCGCAACCTGCCATCTTACCCCTGCAAATGGTAGTTTTTTTTTAACTCAAGAAAAGTTTCACCACAGAAAGTATAAGAGCACCTACTCTAAGAGTGCTCTGACTCCAAAGGTGAACATCTACGCAATGAATCCTATTGATTACCAAAATTAAATAATATCCATGGGAATAGCAATTTTCATTTCAAATTGTTCTGATATACCTCCGAGTCGTTTATTTTACGAGTTTTAGATACGTCATTTGAACTAATTGCTAATATACTCTGCCCTTGGTTTGTTCGGTCACTGAAAGTAGTAAGCCTACATGAATCTTGTTTTAATTTTTCAGTGACAGTTTGGACTATGAAATTTTATACTATAATGTAAAAGATAACCATATGATTAAGCGTTGTTTTTTAGATTACTTACAGTATTCAGTATAAACCCGGTGTGGTATGTGTCGATCATTAGATTTTCGTCCGAAAACGCCCTCGTAAAATTTATACAATCTAAATGACGTATATAGTAAGATAAAGCTTTCCTTCTTGATAAAGCTAGTGTCTTTGATTCCTTTGTACTTCTAAAAAAGTATCAAACTATACACCTTCCAGCAATAACCAGATAAATCACAACTTCTTCCACTTAACGTTTAATGGAACGTTCTTATGCCATAACTCCAAACCCGGGGTTTCAAACGCTAGACTTACGCTTTGGCTAGTGTACTACGATGTGGGCGATGCTACAATTTTATAAATACAGCATAATTACTCAAAATAAATTTTATGTCCAATTTACCAGCCGTATAAAACGACTACAACTGGAGCTTTTATTCGAATTTTTTTCGATAATCACATTATCGTACTTCAGTTTATGAATTTCCAATATACGATTAAGTACTAATAGTCAGGCAGCATATGCCCACTATATTATCACTTCTGCGATAATTTTTGCCAACTTTGATTTTTCACTTTCATGGGTGGGGGTGGGGGGGGGGTTTCAGGACATCACATGAACGCTTCACCTTGTTTGCCGCATTTCCCGTGTCGTATTCGGCACCTGGGGGCGCTTTTTCAAAATGGGCGCCAAAATCCATAGAAAAATACCATCTAATAGGGTCAAGTTTCTGGATAATTTGGTCAAGTGACCGCTAAGAAATGTTTTAAAAAGCAAACCAGTGTTGTTTCAGGAATGATATAGGGCTTTTTTTGTTTTTTAAAATGGCCGTCAAAAATCATAGAAATTCTTTATAAAAGCATATTGTTTCCTGCAAATACCATCTAATAGGGCGGGTTTCTGGATAATTTTTGGCCAGGTGAACCTAGAATGTTTTAAAAAGTACAAACAGTGTTGTTCAGGAATTATTGATGGTGGTTTTGTTTCCACAATTAGCCACCGAATCATAGAAAATTACAAGCATAATGTTTACGACAAATTACAAAAATATATTGACGCAAAACAACTACCTAATAGGATAATTCTCATGATTATATAAGATCTTATTCTTTAAAGATTTTTTACCAGTTACAACTAATATTTGTAGACGGTGATTTCTTTTCAAATGGAGTGTCAACCCTTTAAAGGAAACCTGTATCACGAAATAATAGACGCTATAAAAACATTATCGAACCATAGTAGTGGTTCATTGGAAAACGGAATTATCATTAATACCCATAAAAAACGATAAAAACATTTTGTCTGACCATGCGCTTTTGAAATTCGCGCTACTGTATATGGGATATGTATTGTATTATACGATCGGACGGCCAGTAGCGTCATACATCTCCACGCATGACTCTTTGCATAATGGTGGTATTTTCCCTATGGCATGTATGACCTAAACGTGCGGTCGTATCGCATAATACGTTATACACCTAGCGCGATTTTAAATAGCACATGGTCGACTAGATGGTTTTAATTCATTGTAGGTTAGATAATTCCGTTTTTTCTATGAACCACTCGATGTGTGGGTCAATAATTATTTTAATATTATATTTTAATATTATCGTTTGTACGGGTTCTCCTTTAAATGTCACATACTAACCACACACGCTTCTAAAGCTGCTGCAAAAGTCTTGTTATGTATCCCTCTCAGGCAATGATGAATGGCCTTCATAGCGCGTCGGCTAGCATATCGAGGTCCTGCAAGGTCAGCTTCAGTCTTGGAAACAGCTCGAAATCACCTGGTATGGTGGTGGACTGTAAGGGGACAAGGCAAGATACGACTGCCATTTGCGTCAACAAAGTGGTTTTCCCAGAGCAGACCTATGTGTTGAAGCATTTGCCATGATGCAGAAAAACCTGCGGTATTCCCATCTTTGGACGCTTCTATTCGAGGACTGTGGCACTAATAACATTGTGGAGTTTAATTTTTTGCAACATACACTATCCCTCAAAAAATTGTATACAACAAAAACTTGGTATTTGTGCTGCTGTTGGCAGTGCTCATAGGCGCACATCCTGGGGGATGGAGGGGTATATATAATATCCCCCTAATATTTTGATAAGGGGTGAATCAATACATCACCCCCCCCCCCTCATGTTGACGCCCGTCATGTGTTTTTTGACCAAAGAATAACCTTCATTTTACCAGAATAGAGTTTTAAAATGGTAAATTTTCCGTGTGCTTCTCCCAAGCGCATTTTTTTTCTAATTACAAATACATATAACGATTTTAGCTTTCTAAATGGGGCAAAATTTTTAGCGCGTTTTTGCGCGCGTACATGTGCTAGTAATGAACTTTTTCACAGCAAACCATGTTTTCATTCAGAAAGGTTTATCAACCCTCGTTTTCCCCCTATGTCAAAAAGAATTTATGCCACTGGGCCAGTGATTAGGGTCTTGCCATCTTTATAAACGCAAATTTTGTTTTTTCTCTTTTAGTGGAGATCGTAACGTGTATCCAGGTTCATCAAAATCGAAAATCGGGCCACGTCCCCACTCTATCCTCCTTTTCTCTGGGGTTAGAATATAGGTCATCTTGGCGTAAAGGCTTTTCTTAACAAAGCGTTTTATCTGTTTTAGGATACTTCATATTTTTCCTGCTGATGCTTTGATGGTGCCAACAAGTGCATCTATTGTGTGTACCACAAGTGGTTCGGTAAGAACTCGATTGATGGTATTGGTCCCTGAAATCAGAGAGGAGCCCTTACTGGTTGATGGAAAGTAGGGGGAGTTTGTCTATCAATTTCACTTTCGGGGATCATTGATTACTAAGGAGGGTGGCTGTGGTCATGATATCCGCAAATCGGTTGGCAATGGGCAAGATCGGCATGGTCAATCTGTCCAAGATCTGGGATGACAGAGGAATTACTAGAACTTTCCAAAACTCGTCTAGTCCCAGCTCTGCATTTTTCCAATGGTGCCACAACGCAAGTGACCACTGAACCCCTCACCCAAGCAGACCGTAACAAAATTATCAGCCTTTGGATGTGGTGTTTGAGGCGTATACTTCGCATCCCATGGATCAAGAAGAGGACAACTCCATTGTTCTTCAGGAGTTGTGGTGAAAAAAACGCTTTTACAGAAGATCTGCATCCCGATTAAGCTATTTGGTCATGTATCATGACGTGTTGGAAACAACTTGGGGAATGTTGATTATGCAAGGACTGGTGAAGGCCAAAGAAGATGCAGGCCAAGAGCTCGGTTGTTCGACCAAATTAAGGGTTTTACAAGGACTTCATCTCTGGGTCAACGAGTGTCAGTCATGACAGGAGTGAACCAACACCAACCGCTATTACTCTTCAATCTTCTTGCAACTATAGATTTTTTACAAGGCTGTTAAAATAATCTCAGGAGTAAAGTACCTACAATATCCTTCCATATCTTGGGGCTTCCTTGACGGACCTCGGCGCCTATCTCTATAATAGCTGCCATTTTTGCAATTGCAACAGTCCTATGAATGGCCTTCTTCCACATACTAACTACAATCGGACATGCATTGTTGTGTCAGCTCGCCGAAGTTTTGACACAAATTTTTTTGTCTACCCTGAATTATTCTTTTATTTACCACCATGACTTAGCTAGAAGTGGACAGCGCCCTGACCCAGAAGATTTATGCCTATGAGGTTACTAAAAGAGGTTTTATTATCTTGCCTTTTTGGGAAGAAACATCTAAACCTCATATCACCAATCAAAGCTCATTGCGAAAGACCTTTTGCACGATCAGAGATTTTCAAACGATTTCAAGGACTTGGTTTATCCCCCCATATGATGTTTGGGGCCAGCAATAATCAGAAAGCCACGAAAGCTCCCCAGAGTTTTGATAAAGATATGTCAGCCCTAATAATTGGGCAAGTTGCTCTTGGCTTTTGTGAGGTAGTAACATATCTTACCCTTCTTTATAACATTCTCTATCTAAACATAATGTAGCATCCGCACCAGTTCCATACGTTCCGAGAGTATCACGGTACCAGTTTTTCCACATTATCATGTATGAAGGAGTCCCAAGTGTGTGAAAATAATAACTATTTATTTTTAAATATAATGATAAAATTGTATGATTTACGCCCAATTAATTGGTCTCGCTATTGCATTTTAAATATTGGGCTCGACTTCGTCTTCGCCCCAATTTGTTTCAACTTCATGTAGCTCGACCAATTAAATTTGGGCTTAATCGATCCAATTTAATATCATGACATGCATATGATGTGATCTAATTATGGAGAAAAACCTCAAACGAGGCCGGGGACTTGTTGCAATATGCATAGCAATTTGCGGCGAATATTTAATTGTTATCCCCCAGGGAACACAATGAGCACACACTTGTTGCACGTCTGAGTTGGCAGACATAAATTGCATAGATTTTGTCTTGATTACAATCACTTACAAACATTAAAGGTCCATGGCCTATCGCTAATGGCTTCGTCCCCAGAAGCCCCCAGATTTTACCGGAAGTTGTCAACATTTTGGTATCATAAGAACGCTACTATTTTTTCTCCTTTTACCCCGTGAAATCTTAGAGACCAAAGGATGTTTGGTTTTGGGGAAGTTATGAACGAAAATGTGACCCATTTTGGTCGACCAATATTAATTTTACACACTAAAAACCCTTGTTTTTAGCTCCGCATCAAAACGGGTTGAATATCGGCGCGAACCTTTGTACGGTGCAGTTTGGGGTTGAAGGCCCATCTATCAAGATTAAAACTTCATATCCTTCAATCGGGCCATCCCCCTTTAAAGTTCTGCTACAGAGATTCCCGAAGAGGGCGCCTCAATTTTCCAAAAAAAAATCGGTGTTTTTTTGCATGTACATAATGCTTGTCCATATACTAATCACTGTGTGAAATGTCTAAGCTTAAAGGGGGGGGTTCGAAATTTTTTAAAAAAATCCAAACTTGTTTTAAATTCCGGATCCGGAACTTTTGTTTACACACACATATAGCCTATGGGACGAATACTACACTAATGTTTCGCAAACGCATCAAAACGAAAAATCCGATTCTCTCAATTTCGGAATTGTGTTTTTAGGTTTACTATCTTTTATTCTAGTTTACTATTTTTCATTTTCCACACAAAAATAATACTTTTCGAATCTCTGAGTCAGACTTTTACGTAAAAACTAAAATTTCTCAATAATGCCTTATCAAATTAGCATTGTTACTACAACTTATATTATACAAGACGTCCCTACGGGTACGAAAGTTTCCACCAAAAGCTCAAAAGTAATACTTTACCCTTAACTTGTACCCCAATCCTGTAACAGTCTATTGTGCCCTCTCCAGGGGTGCAGTATTTATTGGGGTCCTTCCAAAAAGTTGACCCACTCCCTTTAAGGCCCGTTTTTTTGGCCTTTTTTGAACAATCTTTATCAGTAAAAGGTTGATTTTTTTTTGTCAAAGTTTTTCTCTACATTTGTTATCACAAATATCAGCAAACCGTGACCTCTGCCATTTGTGAATGTGGGTTGTGTAACATTAGTTAATATTAGTGTGCCACAGAAAGAACTGCTACCATTAATCATTTCCAACAAGGTTAAAACTTAAAAAAAAAAAAAACATCCAAATTGTTTTCTACTATCCACAATCGTGGGAAGAGGTTGATCTTTTAATTGTAAACAGTATTGTTTACCTGCTCCTGCTCCCACAAAAACCAGGACAAAGTCGCCAGAGTACTTTAGGAAAAATAGATCAATAAACTTGAGATAAAATCAAATAGAAAACAAAAAGAATTTCAAGGCAATTATTGATTTTTGATGACACATGGGAATGCAAGTTTACATTTTATACACATTGGCAGCCATTGTTTTTGAAAAAGCTCCCTCACTCGTTCGTTAACACTATTTTTTATTTTAAAATAATTCCTAGGGATCACTTGGCCAAAAATATCAGAAACCTAACCTATTTAGATGGTATTTGTGGTAAACAATACTCTTTTTATTCGATTTTCTATGATTTTGGGGCCATTTTGAAAAGCGCCCCCAGGTGACGAAATACTACACTGGAAATCGCAACAAGTTAAAGCGATTCCTGTGATGTCCTTGAACCAGAAAGTGAACAATCAAAGGTTTGGCAAATTATCGCGTAGCTTGAACAACTGCTGCCGTGCTATAAATTTTACCAGAAAAAATGCTATAAATTTTACAAGAAAATTCTGGCCGAGCAATTCTCCAACAAACCCCTAAAAAAATCCATCTTTTACAGGTTTCCATTCAAATTAACTAGATTATTTAATTGATGTAATTATATTTTACATTGAGTAAGTAAATATTTGTTAAATCAATCCTATAACAAAATAAAAATTGTAGAACTTCATCATTCCTCTTTTCTATCTTCACTGGCACATTTTTTGCGGAAAAGACAATGACACCTTAGAAATCGTACAAAAGCATAGTCATTCTAGCGCCCTCCGCAGGCAAAAGTAGTCAACATTGTACCACCGCCTGATGCGATCGATCGACTCTGTTTGAGTACGCCAAACAGCACAATGTGCATTCGTCTCCTAATAGGAACAGAGGACGTTTTTTAATTTTTGCAAAAAAACTAAAAACAACCAATCACTTTGTAATTCCTTTGACAAGGAACACACAGGATACTTGAATGGTAAGCGTGCTCAAAATGAAGAACGTTTCATTCAATGTCCACAATGTCGATATAAAATAATTTTCCTAAAATGGTTTCAACTTTTAGATATTCAAGTTCATAATTCTCGAAACCTTCAATCGCCGATATCTCGAAATTGTGACTTTTGTCGATGCCTGTTTGGAAGATTCGTGACGATATGTATGTATGTAGTAGTGTAGTGGGTTGCAGCATGCTAGAACGTTAAATCTAAGCGGCATATAATTGGGTTTTTTTCGTAAATCTAGGTCAAAATCATTGGGTCATTGATATCATTATGAAGTGTCTCAAAATCGGGCTTTTTGAACAAGAATAGTCTTGTGATTGAATATACTGGTTAATTCAAAGGACACTCTGCCGGAGAAGGAATTGAGGCGCCCTCTATATTTTCATGAGAGCAGATGAACTTGAACCTTCCAGCTTTTATAAAGTGCCATGTTCAAAGTTTTAACTTTTTGCCGTTTTCAATCCACAAAAATCCCATTTACCAAATTCCCAAAAGTCGGTTTTATGTAAAATATCATACCAGGCCTTCATGGGTAAGTGAAATTTTTCCCAAATATGACCCTTTCCTCCCCTTCCCCCCCCCCAGAACCACAAGCGCTTTGCAAGGATGTCGTTATTATTTTAGCCACATATATATGAGTGGCATTCTTGTTTTCTTGGTGGGGAAAGACCTCATATTTTGGCATTTTTTGTTTTCTGGGGCCTGAACAACAAATGGAATTGCCATAAACAACACAACCTTACATCAGATACCATAACCACATACACTATGTGGTAAGGCCATTCTAATCTATCAAGGGCTCAGTTCAGTCCCTTTGAATGGGCACATGTTACACCAGCTGACCATGCATTTCCTGTATCATAAATCAATACTAGCATACAAGGTGATGTATTTGCTCAATAAAAGGTGAGTGGAAAGCTATGAACTGTGCCATGAGAATTGTGATTTTATTAGCTCATAGTTCTAGCCAGCTTGCTCAGATATTTAAAATCGCGGTCATGGGCCATGCGTTATGTGGGCCATTGTGTTGGTATTCCAAGTCTGCTTGGTGTGGAAGACGGGTTATGTACCCAAATCTCAGTAGCATAAGCTAATGGTATTTGGGTATTGTATATATTTAAAGAGCTGCCTCGTGAGCCCTCTCTGTACTTATAAAGTACAGAAGGCATGGTCTAGTAGACTCCCTTAAACAAGCTCCATAACAATGGCACTATGGTCAACAAAAAAACAAAAAACGTCCGTTTTCTTCTTCAATTTTAAGTATAAATGTCATTGGAATGGCGGAATACGCAACTTTGCTTTTGCCAGAGAGAATGCCCCTGAGGTTTCTCAAATTTTTCTCATTGACGATCTACAAAAACAAGATCCTCCTCCTCCCCCCATCGTAATTCCAGGGGGATAGGACCCGATCTGCTCGAATTGGGCATTGAGGGATTTCCAAACAGTAATTTGTGAACTGCTACGTGCATTTACTATGGCAGCCTCGGTCCCAGTGACATTAAAAAAATCATCTTTTAAAACCTTTGCCTTCAAAAGATCTTAGAATCCATGATTAATAGGAAAAATTATTGACCTTCACAATACGTCGGGTTAAGTGGAATTAACCCGCTCGAAATAGTGTACATTTCCAAAACGGTCCATTAGATTTGAATATTCGTGACCAGGCTAGTCTTTAGTCAAGTCTGTGGGTCCCGTTCGATATGCTTAATAGCGCCCTCCCACCGTTAAGTCTTTGAACCAGACTGCACCCGGAAGTTGATGCCATTTTGCTGTTGGTGTTGCTGTTAGGTTTGGGCAATGACCTACCCCCATACCCCCCCCCCCTGCTATTCGATGGTCCCTATCACATGATCCGGCCTTTCTAGTAAGTTTGTTTGTTAACATTGTTGATGTTAGAACATCGACCACCTTACAGGGCAGTGGTCCATATACTGGGTATTCTACCTAACGGGAGGTCTGTATTCGTTTGAACAGATGCCTCGGTTGTTGTTGCTGCTCATGCTGTTATTTCAATTGCTGTTTTGTTTCTGTAATACCCAATATATACATAAAACCTTTTTATTACACCGCATGAATATTCATGAACATAATCATGTTATTTCAGTGGCTGATTCCTATTACAAGTACTGTGTCCTAAACCTTGACTCGTACCCGAGTCACAGTGATGAAACAAATACTACATGATCTTTATCGGAAAATAGGGCACACTTTTTTTTTTCTTTGGCACTGGTACGAGGCTATCACCCCTCGCCCTTCGGGGGTTTTCGAGATTACAGGCCCGTTAGGAGCTCGTAGGCAGAAAATACCTCGGGAATAAAGTGTGCCTTATATCACTCTGACCATGTAGTATTTGATATATATATAAAACCATAATATTTTTTCAGGGTCAAATGTCCACACTTAAAAAGAGTAATCATAACATAGATAGATCAAATGTCAAAACAAGGTGCATAGAGTGTTTTAGACTACGGGCTACCAGGACCCCCCCTGCACCACCCCCCGGGGATTTTTGAGACAACCATTTTTTTGTGAAGCTTATACCATATACCATAAGCAATTGAATTAAGGTTGTCTGCAAAAATCCCCACCATGGGTTAAACGGTGAGGGAGCTTTTTCAAAATGGCTGCCAAAATGCAAAACTACCCCCCTTCGGTAGAAAGTGCCAACATGCCTCGCACAACACAGAAGAAACATCCTAGGCACTTGATTTGGTACCATAGATACTATGGTCCTCCTCTTTCTATGATACCAAAAAGGGTACCAACATGCCTGGCATTACGTAACAATGGACGTCATAAAGTTAGCATGTTAGCACAATTGTCAATTTCCATAGACACAACAGAGGAAAATCAATTTTTCGCCAAAAATGTTAGGATATCCAATTTAATGCGGTTTTTGGCCTACTCGAGGAAAAAATGACTATTTTTATAAATTGAGAGCATTTTAGTGCTACATAATAATGCTTTTGAGTCGCTTAAATTGCGAACATATCAAATTTGCCACCCATATCAGTACATGTCTGTTATACTTTCTCAACATATGACGTCATAGTGCTCATAATGGGGATGTTGGCAACTTATTTTGATTACCAATGGAAAGAAGAAACTTTATCCTGTGGTACCAAAATTTACAGGAATCGAAGGTTCAGTAACGAAAATCACGGGGGGGGAGTTTGGTGACAAAAATGGCTCAGGTAGACGAGGTAGTCACAAGCGTGGACAACGTATGATGCCGTCCTAAGCTTGGAAGATCGACTTCCGATGTGCCGAGCACTCGTATGAGGGAATTTGCTGAGAATGCACATCCAGAGAACAATTATCAAGCCCTATTTGTACCAGGCAGATGTGGCAGAGCCAGAAAATCCTCCACCAGATGATCATGGTTGGTAGTAAATGAGGGTGCACTAGATACAGGCCCACAGGAGAGTAATGCCAAAGAGTTGTCTGACATAATAGGGTAGAGGGAAGAATAATCTTATACGAAGAAGACAATTACAGACATGACTCAAGAGAGGAGGAAAGAAAAGATCAATTTCTGAATCAAAGGAGCGCATTAAGTGTATACCACAAGAACCGATGCCTAAAAGTCGCCAATGACACAATAACAAAAAAATTACCAAGGATTATTAAAATTGGAAATTCTTCTTATATATCCAAACACAGTGGTTGTCAAATGTGATCTCGCCAGAGGTGGGGGTTACAATGTCTGGTGCTTTCACTGAATTCGCAAGATCCTGTCTTTGCATTGATTGCACACAACATTGGGCAGACCAAGAGATGCTCCAGTGTTATGATCTGCTTCAGGTAGATCGGCCGTTCTGGATCTCAATAGCTGAGACACCGACAATAAGCCACGAGAAGCCAGGCCAGGCGGATGAAAACGCTCACCAGGCTTCAATACCAATAGATGCCATTTGGTTGACAGCAAGTCTTTCGTTCCACAAGCCAACTGCCCCAAACTCCTTAGAGACTATTTAAAAAGGAACGGACTTGCTAAGAAAACACCCGGACCTAAGGCGGTCAGCATGGGCCTCTGTCCAAACACAGGGCGCTCTATAACAAATACTGGGCAGCAATGCTAATGCATGCTACGCTGATGCATGTATAAGTTGTCCGCCGGGAGTGGCCGAAGACACCTCGCGACAAGCCGCCAGGAGGGCTCCAACGACGGGCAAGCTTCTGGCTGTACCCTTCCATTACAGGGCAAGCATACTCAACACATGAGCAGCACAGGGCAAGCTCCGTCGATTCAGGCATGCGGGCATACAGGTAATGGGGAAAAGCCCTGTTGGGGGTTAGGGGCAGAGAACCAGAAAGCTCTGATGTTAAAACATGTTCTTCAAGTGCTTTCGGAGAGGGGTTATGTCCTTATCTGAAGAGATGAACTATGTTGACGTGGCAGGGGTCCAGGGGCGGAAGCCCCAGGAGTGCTATGATTTTAGCATTGTTTCAGAGCATCCGGAGAGCTCTCGGGTATCTCACAATCATGAAGCAGATGAACTATACTGCCCCTGGCGGGGTCTAGGGTTTAGGGCCCGTGGAAGTCTTGAGTTAAATAACATGCATGTTTGAGTGCCTTCGGAGAGAACTCAGTTATCTCATTATCGTGAAGACAGATGAAAAACTATCCCTGCCCCTGGGGGTGGTCAAGTGAAGGAGCCCAGGAACCGCTCAGTTTTAGTATGTTTGAGTGTGCCTTTCGGAGAGATCTCAGTTATCTCACTATCTTGAAGCAGTTTAATTGAACTAGGCCGCCTTGTGAAATACCGACAAAAAATCACAACAATGGTATTTTGTTTTTTATTTTCCGAAACATCATTTCAGCGCCCCTGAGGTGCGTGTCCGGGGAATATTGTCCCCTCCCCTTTGCCCCCTCCCTAGTACACCCACTGCTTCTCGGTGTGGGTCTTAAGAGAGACTGCAGTCCAGGTGGAATCATAAAGTAAACATTGACTATCACAGTGTCCAGGGGCGCTCCAGACCGGGTCACTCAAAGGTGATGCCTGGCACGGTCTGCCCGACGGACGGAAAGCATTACACCTGTGCCCCGGATGGAAGTGGCGTGATGGTTCTCCTCACCATAAGGGGCGAGCCCATCAAAGGCCATTGAGTCTCCTTTGCATCTGCATCCTGTGCGCCAGACAAAACGACAGGATCCCGCACTCTCAGGCCTGGTCGCACGGCACAGATGCCGAACAGGAGAGACATGAGCACGCTCCCAGGGCATTCCATCCCTCAGCCCACATAGACCACAACAAGCACGTTTGTGTTGAAGTACGTAGTAATTTCTTAACAACAACAACTTTTATGTGGGCGGCGTTTAGTTGCGTCGCTACGTAGACGAAGCAGTAGTAGTACGAGTTGTTGCTCACTTGGTAACCCATCCGTAAACACATCAAGACCACGAAACATGGTTATGCAGTTTAAGGTGATCAGTGATTTAAGAGCTGTGGTTGTGTCTAGTGTATAGTAAGTCAAAGACCTTTTTGCAATAACGGCCCCCTCTATAATTACACTTGAAGGCTAACTACGTCATTTTAAGGTCGTCTCACGAGCCGATGGGACGGCACAGAGAAACGCAGGCAGGGCAGACAACAGGGAGGGAGCGCAGACACACGTGGTCAGTGCACCACAGCAGAAATGACGGTAGCCAGTGCGTGCAAGCTCCCTGCGGATTAGGGTGACACAGGCATTTTGCCTTTTTAAAGAGGTTTAGTGTATAAATACACGGTCGTTTCAGTGTTTTGGACGCCATTTTGATATGACGCCCTCTAGAGGAAGGTTAGCATGCCAAAAGGTGTTCAACTTTCTTGGTGTGTTTTTGGTGCGACTAAATAGTCAAATAGTGCATGAATTGGATCAAAAAATAAAGATATATGTCAAAAAAAGGGCATTAAGTGAATATTGGCGCCATTTTAAAAAATAAGAGCCCTCACCCTTTAACCCCGGATGGGGATTTTTGCGACAACCTTGATTTTGATAGCTATAGGTATAAGGTTTCCAAAAAATGTGGTCTCCAATAAATCCCCGGGGGGGTTGCAGGGTTTCGGTTATGGGCTCATGACCTAGTTAATCTCCAAATAGTTATTCAATATCCCAAAGTATCAAAGTATCAAATGGGTAAACCAAATATCCACTGGGTAGGTCAAAAATCCCAATAGAAAAGAAGTCCACTAGGGGGGGGGGGAATTTGAAATGGATCATGATTGAGATTACAATTTTCACCTGAATTCTCATTTAAATTTTACACTGAAGTTACCGGTGGGTCCTATGGACTCCCAAAATCTCTTTTCGCGCAAGTCGCTTTATCATTGGATTTTTTCGTCGAATGTTTTTGTATTTGCTGACTAAAATGCGCTCTTTTCATACCAAAAAAATAAAATCGGTCGAGCCGTTAATGGGCACTAACGGAAGTTCGGGTGAAGAATTATTTTTAAAAATCAAAGAACCATAACCATTTTTTTGTCTGATATATATTTGCACAAATAACGTACGTAAACAATTATTAAGTAACTTAAAAATAATAACCCTTTCTGTGGTGGAAACATACAATACACTCGGGGACGTGTGCGGAACCGTTTAATCTACAAACTCAAGGAAAATGACGTGGTATTTTTGGACACCATACAAAATACAGGATTGACTAAAAACTGCAATTTTTGGTGTTAAAGATTTATTTGGGTCTTCTAGAGTATATCCACAAAAATAAGTTTTCAAACGTTTAATTAACGAAGGCTCATTTGAATTTCCGCTTTTTGCCCACTTTTCGGGTGTTTTGAAACAATGTTTTTGCCCCTAATTTGTAGCCAAAAACCAATTTATTTTTTAAGTGCCGATTTGGTGGGTCTTATGACCCCATCACATGCGGTATAAATTTCGTGTGCAAAATTCTTTCGGAAAAGGTAGTTCCCTCCCCCCCCCCCACCTTGTGCACGACGGGAGTGAAAATCCCCTTGGCCTTTTAACGTGTTAAAATCTCCAGGTGAGTAATTAATGTCCATATACTGTCCATTTGATCCAGAATATTTTTGAGGAAATTACATGAGGATCTCGACTTAATTAAGCCTTCGATATTAACAAATTAACAATGGTAGGATACTTCAATTGAACGTATTCACAATGACCATTCCACTAATCATGTTTTGTGGAGTTTCTAAGTTTTTGGATTTGAAATGCTGATGATATGAGCAAGAAAGTCAAACATTTCCAAATGAACCTTTTAATTTTCCATTTTATGTACATAATTCTTCACATGATTGGATGATATTCCATGAAAACGTCCTGCTGCATCATGCAAGCCGCGATGTAGTCGTGCATTTGATTAAAAACGTTTTGACTCTTTTGAGGAGTACATGATCACGACCACAATATGCCCGGAAATCTGCGCATACTTTACCAACTAAATTTGCCCGGGATATTTGAATTACCAATGCTACATTCGATGTTTCTTAGTTTGACTTTATGCACCTGGTCGTTGATATACATCACATTTTTCTTATGTGAATATTTGATTTTTCCCCATTGATTTTAATCGTGATATTGACGTGGCCATGTAGAATATCTTTATCCCATTTTATGAACATTGGGTAGGCCTATTGACATTTGAATTTCATTATTTGACATTCTGCCTACATTGTTGACATTTGAACTGAAAAACCATATTAAACTTTTCTTTTACAGTTTCTGATCATTCCACTGGAGATGTTTCAGAAGTGCTGCGTTTGCTGGCGAAGGAAACACTACCCAAATTTACACTCATTGACTTGGCCTTGCAAAGCGACCAAAATAACACTTTTTGAAAGTGTTTTTTAAGGATGGAAATGTAAATCATTAAATGACTTGGCATCCGAGTTAAATAATGCTTTTATGTTGTTTCAAACACAGAAAGTTAAACCTTTGGAAGACAACTTTAGAATTTTTGCAAAACAGCCGTAATATACATTACGGTAGGACTACACATACCAGACTTAAATTCTTCTAGCCATGAACAAAAATGGAAGCTTCTACTCAACAAAGCAAATCTGAACGCTCTTATATCACACCACTTAGTTTAAAGGTCCATGGAATGCTTTAAAAATTGAGTATATTTATCCTTGAAATTTAACACTTTTCAGTGAGGTAAATAAGAATAATTTACTTTAATTAATTGACCCAAAAAGTATGGAAAAATAATTTACTGGGTGGGCCAACTTTATTTTCCAGAATTACTCAACAAATTTGCTATTTATAATTTAACAAAACATCAACGAAAAGATTATAGAGTGTCAAGAATGGATGATTTTATCAAACTATTAAGTACTTAACTAAAAAACCTCCGGGCAAAAAACCGTAACTTAATTTAACAAAACATCAACGAAAAGATTATATAGTGTCAACAATGGATGATTTTATCAAACTTATAAGTATATTATACCATCGTCTGTAACAAGATTTACTGGAGAGACACAAGGTTATTTCCAGAAAAGTGCACTCCATTTTTTTCATTTTTTAAAAAATATTTAGAATGCTTACCAATTAAATCACAACTACTGAAGTGAATAAGCCCAATTCCATCTTTATGTATAAAAAGATTTAGCAAGCTTCTCTATGGGGTTGATTAGACAGAAAACCAAGTTCAAAATGGTGTTTTTGGTTTTCTTTTCCGTTTGTTTGTTCAATAAACCTTTCAAACATTCTCGCTAGTTGTTCTACAACCAATAAATTTAAGAGAATTTTGTGCTATGAAATCACGAGACAGGACTTCAAAGTTTTGAGGTTAGCATATGATTTTTAAATGGTATCATTTTCCTACAAATCAAAATAGGAGTAATTATAAATTGTAGTGCAAGTTAAATTTGTCCTTTTTTAAATAATAATTTAAATCCAAAAGTGGATTAAGGTCCTTTTAAAATGAGCTCTTCATATTTATATAATACAGTTGTGCATTTTATTTCAGATAAATTTGTATTGTAAAATTAACTTAGTAGTAAATAAGGCTTTCAACGCATTTGGTATGATAACGGTGTTTGTTGAGAAACCTAAATTTCATGATAAAATTTGATTTGATTGACATATGCATTTTTGACCAAAACATTTATTCTTTTATTCGTAATTAACCAATTTATTAATTTGTTTATTTTTACTATAAACAAATTAATCCACAAATATTCGACAACAAATTCAACAGTTCAAAAAATGGCAAGAAACAAAATCACCCATAGCACGAACACGCTTTCTGATGTTATCGCTCATTTGACAATTTTAGTAGTGGCAGATTGTAACAATTAAAAAATAATTTGTAACCCCATTTTATTGACTCATGGCAATAATATTACATCAATATTTGTCTCTTTTCTACACTTTTTTTTTATTATTCATCCATGAATCTAACTTTGACTGCAAATTAACCTGTGTCTGCCCCTTCCCAGCTGAGTGAGCCTTTATTCAGTGTCAGGCCACTTACATCAAATCATGTGCAATATTGAGGCACCCTTGACCCGGAGTCCAATAAGATCAAATCCACATGTTTTTCATACCATTTCATTGAAGATATGATATTGCTGCTCAGTAGCTTAGTCTTTTATTTGGAGGAGCAGCTTTTTGGTATAGTGAAAAAGAAATAGTATTTTTAAAGTTAAACTAGAGTGATGATTAGGCAACAACAAAAAAGGAACAAAACCATTATTAAATAGTCATTTGAATTTTGGAGCCATTTAACTGCATTTTTTTATTTGATGAATTCAGAAAATTGGGGTTTTGGGGAAAAATGCCAGAGAGATTATATTTTTAATACAAGTGATCCCAAATCAATATTTTTTGGTTTTATAAATTAATAATTATACAGTAAAACATGATGTACAACTAGTTGGACTTAAGGTTTGGTATGATCTTAAATAAATAACCGATAACAAAAGATTAAAAGTGTAGTGACATTTTGTTTTTTGAGCTACTTACTGCAAACAAACTTCCATTTTATTTGGACTTGTATGTATGATTTGTATTTAGTGTTCCATTACACCAGGCTTACTTGCCCCAAGTCATGAGGTGATCATTATTTTATATTCATAACTTCTGTATATGTGCGTACCAATCAATCTTACGTTACATACAAGACGTTACATACAAGACGCAGGTCATTGATATCTCACAATGACCTCGAATTGTGATGTCATACGCGCAACAATGACTCGCTTTTGTGAGTATCAAGACTACAGATCAAAATTTGAATAAATGTTGGCCCTGAACATGGATGAAAAATTCCCTGACTGACCTGGCCCAGCTATACTCTCCGTCATACTTCCTTTTCTCTGGTCAAGGACGACGCCAGCATTCCCCGCCAAACAGAAACATGACAACGCGTAAAGGAAATACATAGTCTTCGCGTTACCGGCAGAACTCTCGCGCGCGTATGCAGATGGCTATTTCAGAAAAGGAATTTTGTGGTGAATTCAGAAGGGCAAGCATGAGAGCCATGAATGCATGAAATCACAGAAAGGCCACTCGACACTCCGTAAACTAACAAACATAGTATAGTAACTGACAACCAACGACGTAAATAAAATCTACTACCAGCTCCAAGCATCATGACTGCACCGGCAAAATCTAGCGGAGAATATCGCGGAATCGCCGGCTTACCTGCACCTGGGTCTGCAATAACTTCCCCCGCTACCGGCACAGCAATGGGAAGAGAAGAAACAGAGACTCTGCTTGGAAGAAAAGAAAGAAACGGCATTTGAATTTTGCAATTGTATGCGGGACCCTGAGACGAGGATCACAACCGAGGGCGATCTCAGACTCAAACTTGAACAATGGATACAAGTGCGTGGGCAGTTGCGCATTATGTTAAAAGTAAAATGAGAGTCCCCATGCCAACCAACGCAAAACACACAAACCGTATCTCCCACACACATAATGACATCAACCATGTCAACGGTCGACGGTCCCGTTTTCAGTGTATAATTATGCATACAGTGACCTGGGGAATCACCTGGCAGGTATGACCTCTGACACAGGCCCGTAGCCAGGAATTTATGTGGGGGGGGGGTGCGGATTGCCAAGCGGACCTTTGCGTACCAAAAAAAAAAAAATGTTCGGCTCGCTGCGCTTCACCGGTGACCAAAATTTTTCACCGTCGTCTCCGTCGGGGGGGGGGGGGAAGAAAAACATTTGTCGCAGCGTTGAGGAAAACAACAGTATAGTAACAACGACAATGCATAAGGCGAGATGGAACAGATGCTTAGTAATGGTTGTATTTCATATACATGCACCACAACCCTGAAGACAAACTTTGAATTGACAACACGGACCTTAAACATGGCCAAAGCGCACCTTCAACATCATAAGCGGACCCTGTCATTTTTTTTGGGGGGGTGCGTAGCCACCCCCGCCACCCCCCCCCCCCAGCTACGCCTGCCTCGGACATATAACACAAACGTACATGTACAGTCCTGTTCATATACTGAACACGAGAAAAGCAAGAATCGCAGCCGAAATTGAGTTGTTTTTTGTCAAGTTTATGATTAGTTTTGTTGTTTTCGTTCAATGACAAACAAGAAGTTGAAGAACGTATACCAAGTGACTTAAAAAACAGAGGACGCGGGGGTCTTGGCTTCTAGTCTATGACTTTGACATGCCATGGTCATGGCCAACGTATAGAAGATAGGTCTGTGATGTTAATTGTCTAGGGGAACTAGTTTACGTCCTTTTTTGACATTGGTCGTCAGCACGACGTAGGACGTAAAAGGCCAAGATTATGAATTGAAAAGCTCGTCGTTACGTAGCAATCGAGAGCACTGTAGAAGTATGGACTGGTCGACGCAGTGAGCGTCGGAAGTCCAATTACCACTAAGAAAAGAAAAATAACCCTAATGGCCCCAGTATTATCATGCACCGACTTGTACTTGTATTTATCTCCTGCCAATTCTGTTTCTTCGATGAAAATAAATATTAAGTCTGTATTTGGCGATATTCTTGGTCGGGATTCGTGCTACACGATTGACTTATGTAATGTCGTAATACTAGAAATGGGGGTGATTCGTAAATGTGGAAATGCAAAAGATTGATAAGGACTCGTCTGACATGCCCGACACCGAAATTCCAGTATGACTCCGTTGGCCTATAGACTAGACTAAGTTTAGAGTATATACACCCAGGGGACTAGTCTAGTAATAACTAAATCAGAGAAGATGGGACTTCTCTGGTTTAATTTTTCTAGTTAAAATTTGTTTTTAAGTTCCGAAATTTCGTTTGATATTTTAGATCTCAATCATCAGCTGTCTTTGATCACCAAACCCATGTAAGGCCACAAAAAAATTATTCTCGAGCCCCCCCCTACTTTTGCCTCACTAATTTAGACCTTTCAAGCTCAGCTGTCTCACCCAAACCCATGGGTGGCGGCGCATAAAAAAATATTAGATGCTCGAGCTAGACCCTACACCTCCTACTTTTGGGATTTTTTTAAATGTCTTCAATCTGAAATGTGACGACGATGGGCATAAATTGTCAACCACAGTCATACTAGTCATATGTGATTCAGAGACATACTAGGGGGCTATTCCCTGTAAACCTTTAAAAATAAAAATAAGTACACCATTTTTTTCTGATGACATGATGATGATGAAAGTTGGTGGAAAGATAAATTTTCGTGTGAATGGAAAACGGTCATATTTTCGTGTCATTTCAAAAAATAAGAACCGCTGTGCCCTCCCTCCTCACATTTTTCTCAATACACACAAGGTTTCAAGACTCAGCACCATATTGACAATTTTGATGGCGCAACAGTGAACTTGGGGTAGGGTATATTACTGAAAAAGTTTGTAATTGAACTATTGTTTCAAAACATTAAAAGTTTACCCTACATGACCAAGGGCAATTTATTTTCATGTTCATAGACTCAAATTGTCAAGGGTGTTTTTAATATGAATATTTTTATGTCTACGACCTTAGTTGGCTTATGAGGCGTGATTTCACGGAAATTTATGAATTTGACTGTGACCAGACCTAACGTGCAATTGTCTTCGATTTTCCCACCAAAGCCTGAAAGGCACATCTGTATTAATGATTTTCTGAGGATATTGTAAAAACCTACATGGTGATAAGACATGTGACATGACATGGTGCCACTGCAGTCAAAATGCCAAATGAACCAACAACGTTCTGAACCCGGCATCATACCATAGCCTCGACCCCAGGACTAGTGCCTATCCACATTCCATGTCAGGTCATGCATGTCAAATTACTTGTCATCCATGGTAAGCTGGTATCCAGAATACTATAATGGGCGCACACGTAACATTGGTTTAAGGACTTGTATGTACAAAAAGCCTAAATGAATTTTGTCGATCCCACGCCATGGCTAAACATGCTAAAGCCTAAGGCTAAGGCCTAGACATGGAAAGGCAGGCTATCCACAGGATACGGCCCACGCCCCACATTGTCACTTGGCCAAACTGTATCTGAAATTCAAACATGGTTTGGTTCCAGATAAGATTGTACATTCCATTGTAGATAATAAACTTCCTCAAACAAAGTAATAAAAAATGAAAATTGACATGGGTTAAAAGTCCCCTTTCCATGTGCTTTCCCTTCTTAAAAACTCCCGGGGAAACTTCAACAAAATCATTGCAATACCGTTAATCCTGGTGGTGGCCCCCCATAACATGGAATTAATGTAAATGTTAAGATTTGCATAATCTGGTGTAAATGTTGTATTAAAGCCGAATTTCTAATTAGTCAAAAAGCTTGTTGTCAACCGTATGACGTAGGGGGAAACCCGTACTTTTTAAATGCACTCATAGGACTTTCATTTTTAAATAGGGGTTGAGAAATTGCGTTGCTTAAAGAAACGATGTATTGTAGGGGAATTTCTGTACGGGAAACCAAGAACCACAGATTTTTTAGGCAAAAGTACAAGTTATGAATGAGTTAAAAACCTCGCGCCTAATGTTTTGAGGTTATGATTGATATCGGAATTTTCCCTCGGGGGGCTGACGCCCCCTCGGGAAAATGCCTTCGAACCAAAAACAATACCTCCGATCAAAATCAATAACCTAAAACATTAGGCGCGCGGTTTTTAAACCTCTAATTTTACACACAATATCAAGGCAAATTCAGTGCCCCGTTCCCAATCACCTTTACCATATAACATTTAACTTTCTGTCTTGGGGTCCCTTTAAAAGATGGTGATCTTTATTTAAAAGCAATATTTATCAATTTTTTTGAAGGGCGCCCCCAATTTTCAAAGTTGGAGATTTTAACACGGTTTGCATGCATGGATTGCTACTAACTATCTGCTGTAAACTAAGCTCGAAAAATGTCTATTTGTCCCAAACGAAAGAATTTTGTACTAGAATAATTATTATCGGGATCCCCTATAATAATTTCACCGGCTGCGGGAAACGGCCTTCCAATATGAAATAGCCGGAAATAGCGCCATGTACGTGTCTACGACGCTCATGCATTAAGTTTGTTTTAAATTAATGTTCGGTGCATGTCAAGTTAGAGGTTATTGTCTCTCTAACAGCTGCTTTCCCGATTTAGGGATTTTTAAAAATGAGGTTTTAAATTATAATTCCTCACTCTTTTCCTCACTGGGACGACCCTCACTGCTTTAATATTTCCTAATCGGATTTTTTTACAAAAATGATGTTTTAATTCCTCACTCATTTTCTCACTGGGGACCCCTCACTGCTTATTTCCTAAATCGTCGATTGTTAACAATGAGTTTTCATCCTCACTCTCATTTTCCTCACTGGACGCCCTCACTACTGCTTAAATTTCCCCTAAACATCGCATTTTAAAAATTAGGTTTTTCATTCCTCACTCATTTTCTTTCCTCACTGGGACGCCTTCACTGCTTAATTTTTTCCTAAATCGAATTTAAAAATGATGTTTTAAATTCCTCACTAATTTTCCTCACTGGGACGCCTCACTGCTTAATTTCCTAAATCCGATTTTTAAATGAGTTTTCATTCCTCACTCTTTTCCTCACTGTTCTGCTCCCCACTGCTTTATTTCCTAAATCGGAATTTTAAAAATTCAGGGTTTCATTCCTCCTCATTTTTCCTCACTGGACGCCCTCACTGCTTAATACATTCCTAAATCGGATTTTTGAAAATGTGGTTTTCCATTCCTCCCTCATTTTCCTCACTGGGACGCCCCCACTGGTTACGCCCTCTCGGAATTTTCCCTCGGGGGCTGACGCCCCCCTCTGGAAAATTCCTCCTCGAACTCAAAACAATCCCTCGCGATCCAAATCACTAAACCGCAAAACAATAGGCGCGAGGCTCGCGGTTTTTAACCTCTAATTATACACACAATAGACCAGGAATTTCAGCCATTCCAATCCTTTACAATATAACATTTACCTTTCCTGTCTTGGTGTCCTTTAAAGATGTTATCTTTATTTAAAGCAATATTAGCACATTTTTTTTTGAAGGGCAGAAAACCCCCAATTTTCAAAAGTTGGAGATTTTACACGGGTTTGCAGTTGGTAATTGGCTACTAAACTATACTGGCTATTACCTAAGTCGAAAATGGTCTGTGTCACACACGAAAGAATTTTGTACTAGAATAATTATTATCGGGATCCCCCGATAATAATTCAACGGCTGCGGGAAACGGCCTTCCAATATGAAATAGCCGCGGGAAATAGCGCCATTAACGTGTCCCTACGCTCATCCATTAGTTGTTTTTAATATTCGGGCAAGTCACTTAGAGTGTTTTTCCGTCGCTGTAGCTGCTGGCGGCCGATTTAGGGAATTTAAAAAATGAGGTTTTAATTCCTCACTCCTTTTCCCACTCTGGGGACGGGCCCTCACTGCTAATTTCCTAAATCGGATTTTTAAATGATGTTTTAATTCCTCACTCATTTTTTCTTCACTGGCCCCTCACGCTTACTGTCCTAAAATCGGATTGTTAAAATGAGTTTTCATCCTCACGTCATTTTCCTCACTGGGACTACGCCCTCACTGCTTAATTCCCTAAATCGGAATTTTAAAAATGAGGTTTTCATTCCTCACTTCATTTTCCTCACTGGGACCCCTTACTGCTTAATTTCCAAATGAATTTTAAAAATGAGGGTTTAATTCCTCACTCATTTTCCTTCCTCAATGGGACGCCCTCACTGCTTAAGTTCCTAAATAAATCGGATTTTTTTAAAATTAGGTTTTCATTCCTCACTCACTTTCCTCACTGGGACGCCCGCACTGCTTAATTTCCTAAATCGGAATTTTAAATGAGGTTTTCATTCCTCACTCATTTTCTCCTCACTGGGACGCCCTTCCCCAACGCTTAATTTCTAATCGGTTTTTAAAATGTGGTTTTCAATTCCTCACTCATTGTCCTCACTGGGACGCCCTCACTGGGAGCGCCCTCTCGAAATTTTTTTTTTCCCTCGGGGGGCTGACGCCCCTCGGGAAAATTCCTCGAACCAAACAATAAACCTCCATCCAAATCATACACCTCAAAAACTTAGGCGCAGCGGTTTTTAACGCTCTAATTTATACACACAATAGACAGAATTTCACCCATTCCCATCCTTTACATATAACATTTAATTTCCTGTCCCTTGTGTCCTTTAAAGATGGTTATCTTTTTTAAGCAATATTAAGCACATTTTTTGAAGGGGCGACCCCAAAATTTTCAAAAAGGTTGGGATTTTTACACCGGTTTGCCATTGGTAATTGGCTAGTAAAACTATACTGCCTAGTAAACTACCTCGAAATGTGCTAATGTGTCACAAACTGAAAGAATTTTGTACTAGAATAATTATTAAATCGGGTATCCCCGATAATAATTCAACGGCTGCGGGAAACGGCCTTCCAATATGGAAAAAAAATAGCCGGAATACGGCTCCAGTACGTGTCTACGCTCATTCCTTAGTTTTGTTTTTTAATAGTTGGGAAAGTAAGTTAGAGGTTATTTTTCTCTCTACGCTGCTGCCCGATTTAGAGGGAATTTTAAAAATGAGGTTTTAGTCCTTCCTCATTTTCCTCACTGGGACGCCCTCACTCTTGCTTAATTTCCTAACTCGGAATTTTAAAAAGAGTTTTCATTCCTCACTCGACGCCCTCACTGATTAATTTCCTAAATTGAAATTGTAAAAATAGTTTTAATTCCTCACTCTTTTCCTCACTGGGACGCCCGCACTCCTCTACTTGCCTTAATATTTCCTAAATCGGATTTGAAAAATGATTTTTAATTTCCTCACTTCATTTTCCTCACTGGGATGCCCTCACTGCTTATGAGGTTTTCATTTCCTCACTCATTTCCTCATTGGGACGCCCTCACTCTGCTTAAGTTCCTAAATCGGAATTTTACAAATGAGGTTTTCATTCCGCACGTCTTTTTCCTCCCTCACTGGGACGCCCTCCTGCTAATTTCCTAATCGGATTTAAAAATGTGGTTTTCATTCTCACTCATTTTCCTCACTGGGACCGCCCTCACTGGGATGCCCTCTCGGAATTTCTCCTCGGGGGGGAATTTTCCCTCATGCTTAATTTCCTCTAAATTCGGAATTTTAAAAATGAGGTTTTCATTCCTCACCATTTTCCTCACTGGGACACCCCACGCTTAATTTCCCGGAAATCGATTTTAAAAAAATGTTGTTTTTCAGTCCTCACTCATTTGCCTCACTGGGACGCCCTCACTGGGACGCCCTATCGGAATTTTCCGCGGGGGGATGACGCCCCCTCGGGAAAATCCTCGAACAAAACAATACCTCCGATCCAAATCAATAACCTCAAAACATTAGGCGCGGCGGTTATTAACCTCTAATTTATACACACAATAGGCCAGGGAATTTCAGCGCCCATTACAATCCTTTACAATATAAACATTTAAATGTTCCGGTCGTGTGTCCTTTAAAGATGGTGATCTTTATTTAAAGCAATATTAGACACATGTTTGAAAGGCGACCCCAATTTTCAAAAAGTGGAATTTACACGGGTGCCTTGGTAATTGCTACTAAATTACGGCTAGAACTAAGCTCGAAAATGTCTAGTGTCACAAACGAAAAATGTTTGTACTAGAATAATTATGATCGGGGGATCCCCGATAATAATTCAACGGCTGCGGGAAACGGCCCTTCCAAATGAAATAGCCGGGAAATAGCGCCATGTAAGTGTCTACGCTATCCATTAGTGTTTTAATAGTTCGTGCAAGTCAAGTAAAGGGTCATTTCTTCAAGCTGCTGCAGATGTAGGGAATTTTAAAAATGGGTTTCATTCCTCACTAAATTTCCATTAACTGGGACGCCCTCACTGCTTAAATTCCTAAATCGGAATTTTAAAAATGAGTTTCATTCCTCACTCGGAAGACCTCACTGCTAATTCCCAAATCGGAATTTTAAAAATGAGGTTTTTAATTCTTCAC
>JAMKCH010056157.1:0-15766 GCA_023653785.1 Ophioderma brevispina
CCGGTCGTCGAATCCACTGGACCACATGTGCGCTCTATATAAACTTCGACTCGATTATGATTGTGTCATTTTTTTGTCTAAATTTTCCTAAACAAGAGGTGAAGATGGATCGTTGTTTAAGATAGCTTCTAATTAAAGCCTATGTTTAAATTTAAGAGCAAACCAATAAAAGAAGACACACCTCTTTGATATTTGTAATCATAACTCAATAACTAATACAGACTCTAATCATTTAACATGTTTTGCTAACTAACACATACATTTCTTAAACAACAAGGGTGATGATGAGTCGTTCTTTAAAACTAAACTCTTAAATTTAAACATGTGTTGTCGTTTTTTTCTCATCTAAAATGTGAAGTTGAGTCGTTCTTTAAAGTTATCCTTCTTAATGTAAATTCTATGTTTTAATTTAAGAGAGACAAAGCTCTTTGATATTTTATATGAGTTTATCCTTCTTAACCGCAATAACAATGCAGACTCTACTCCTCTAACATTTTTCTAAATAACATTTTCTCAACAACCAAGGGTGAAGATTCGTGGGCTTTACAGGAGGATGGCCAATTTAAGATTATACAATCTCTAATCTGGATTGAAATTCCTTCACCCTAAAACCCCATCTGTAAAGTTTCGCGCATATATTCAAATTTTCAATCCTTTAGATACCAAACGCCTTATCATTTACTAATAGTGTGGGTTGGTAGTCAAATGAACACGGTTCCAACGTAGGATTTTGGTGCCGAAAGTTCTTGAATTTTCTTGCTGTTTTTCATTCAGTAGGCCCAGAAAATCATAAAATGATGGGGTGATGAATTTTCCGACTGCTGCCCCCTTCCTCACGGGGGGACTATGTTTACTACGGGACCAATTTACAAAAAAACAAAATCAGTCACACTTTGTGGTTTTACTGTACCTTACCATGTTCTTCTCCTTTATAAGGATTAAAAAAATATATATTTGCCTAGGTTTCCGACCTTTAGTTAGAGAGCTATAGCCCCATAATGTTCAAGGTCTCCTGGGGTAAATTTTACCCAATGCTCAGATTTTTGTTGAAACGTGATAAGTTGTTTGGTATTGTCTCACGGATCCAAAATGTAATTAATTTTGCAGGTGGTGACATTTGGTTGGCTCATACTTAGCAAAATGTCGCAAGGGTCACATGGTCTATGGGGGGTCACCAAACTTCCCTGAATGTCGCTATGGTGATACAACAATCAATAAAATGCATTTTCTTGTTTCAGTATGACACAATGAATCATTTGACACCACTTTCACACATCGGAGCATTTACCCCCAGGGTGGCCTTGACCATTGGGGATATACCGCCTTAACTAAAGGTCGGAACCTATGCAAATATATACTTTTTCTAATGCTTATGAGGAGACGAAGCGTTAGTGCCACATTAAAACACAATTTGACTCGATTTTATTTTTCCCCTGTACTCCATTTCCCCCCTTCAGGAGGGGGCATCAGTCCGAAAATTTGCACCCATCATTTTGTGACAGTTTTTAGTTCCTATTGAAACACAAACAGAACAAATCAAATTTAGCGAGTGCAAATCCTACGGAATACACACCAACCCACCCTATAATTCCCAAATCAACAATAAGCAATTTGATCAGTTTATCCTTCCTTACGCAATTGACGAAAACAAACTCAGCCATTTAACATATTTTCTCAACAAACTAGGTTGAAGATAATTCGTTCTTTAAAGGGGTGGCCCGATTTAATATTTCATTCTTAATAAATGAACGAACACAGACTCGATCATTTAACATGTCAACAACAGGGTGCAGGTGAGGTCCCGATTTAGATAATAAATTTTAATCAACCAAGGGTGGAAAATGTGTCGTCTCTTTAAAGGGGGAGGGCCGATTTAAGTTAATATAAATTTTAACGAATTGATGATGAACACATACTCTTATCATTTAACATTGTTTTCCTAAATAACATATTTTTCTCACCAAAAATAACTGTTATAACGTGTTTTTTACATGTAAGCAAACTAACATATTTGCTCAACCAACAAGGGCGAAGATGTGTCGTTCTTAAATCCACTCTATAACATTTAACATGTGTTGTAAACTCAATTAATGTGTTTTCTACGTAAAAACAGTAAAATTTCCCACCATCACCATGTCCTTTATCTTTAATCATTTCGAACCATAAGTCAATTATAATCAGTTTAATCCTTATGCAATTGACGATAACAAACTCTAATCGTTAACAGTTTTCTAAATTTTCTCACAGTATCAGGGAACAACTAGAATGGGGTTAGAAAGAAGGTCAACAAACTATAGGGTGAAGATGATTCGTTCTTTCAAGGTGTAGCCCGATTTAAGTATTTTCCCTTCTTAACGCAATGAACGAAAACAGATTTAGAATATAATAATAATAATTTTTATTTGAGTTATATTAAAGCATTAGAAATAAGTAACTCGGGAAAGAAAATGGGCTACACAGCCCAAACACAATGATGTGGATATCTTTCCCCTGTGCAAAATAAAGACATACATGCATACACCAATATATCACAATCAAACATTTGCAGATGATTTTAACATTCCAACAAACAGGGTTACGATGATTTCGTTCTTTAAAGAGGAAGGCCAATTTAAGTAATAAAATTTTATTATCTTGATGAATTGCTTTCACATAAATTTTCTCAAATGGAGTACCTTTTCGCTCACAACTTCCAAATCAAAGAATAAGTCAATCTAATCAGTTTATCCGTCCTAACGCAACCACCCTAAAACCCCATTGTAAATTTATCATTCGTAACGCATGCAACAAACACAGACTCTACATTTAAACATATTTTTTCTCAACAACTAGGGTGAAGATAATTCGTTCTTTAAAGGGGTGGCCCGAATTAAGCATTTATTCTTACACAATGAACAACAACAGACTCTATCATTTAACATGTCCACAAACAAGGTGTTAAGGTGCGGGCCCGATTTAAGATAATTAAATGTTTAATCAAACAGGGTTGAAGATGCGGTCGGTTCTTTAAAGGGGAAGGTCCGATTTAAGTATATAAAATTTTAACGTAATTTGATGATGACACATACTCTTATCATTTACCTATGTTTTCTAAATAACAATTTTCTCAACCAAAAAATAACGTAATTACGTGTTTTCCACTACATGTAAGCACACTCACAATTTCTCAACCAACAAGGGCGCAGATGTGTCGTTCTTAAATACAACTCTTAACATTTTACCATGTTTTGTAACGCAATTCAATGTGGTTTCTACGTAACAACAACATTAAAATTTCCCACAACACCATGTCCTTTGATCTTTATCATTTCAAACATAATTCCAATTATAATCAGTTTATTTTAATGCATTGACAAAACAAACTCTAATCGTTTAACAGGTTTTTTCTAAATTTTCTCAACAAACTATAGTGTGAAGAGATTCGTTCTTTAACGGGAGGATGGCCCCGATTTAAGTAGTTACCCTTCTTAACGCAATGGACGAACACAGACTCTATAATTATAATAATAATAATATTTATTTGAGTTTACTATTAAAGCATGAGGCAAAATAAAGTAACTCGGGAAAGAAATTGGCTACACAACAAACCCAACTGGATTTCTTTCCTGTGCAAAATAAAGACTACCTTCATCACAAATATAGCAAAATACATTTGCAGATGATTTTACCTGTCCACAAACAAGGGTGAGGTGATTCGTTCCTTTAAAAGAGGAGGCCCAATTTTAAGTATATAAAATTTTAATCTTGATGAATTGCTTTCACCATAATTTTCTCAAATGGAGTACATTTTCGCTCACCACTTCCAAATCAAAGAAGAAGTCAATTCAATCAGTTATCCGTCTACGCAACCCCACCCTAAAACCCCATCTGTAAAATTTATCATTCGTGAACGCAATGAACGAACACAGACTCTATCAGTTTTAAATTCAACAACAAGGTGAAGATGAAATCGTCTATAAAGGGGAAGGCCCGATTTAAGTATATACATTTAAGCTTCATTGAATGCTTTCACCCTAAATTTCTCAAAATGGGGTAAATTTTTCGCTCATAACTTTCAAATCAAACAATTAGTAAATTCTAATCTAGACTTACGGGCTAACCATGGACACCCCCTGCACCCCCGGGATTTTTGGAGACAAACATTTTGTATGAAGCTTATACCAAAGCAATTGCAATTCAGGTGTCTGCACAATCCCCACCCTGGGTTAAACGGTGAGGGCGCTTTTTCAAAACGGCTGCCAAAATGACAACCCCCCCCTCGGGAGAGAGGAGAGAAGTTACCAACATGCCTAGCACAACACAGACAAACCACAGGCATTGATATTGGTTCCAATGGATAGCTATTGGTCCTCTTCCATTGAACAAAATGAGTACCCAACATGCCTAGCATTACGTCACGATGACGTCATAAAGTTCGCATTTTAGCACAATTGCCATTTTCCATTGGCACCCCACCACATTAGGGGGGAAAATTCAAATTTTTCGCCAAAAATGTTAGGGAAATCCCTTTCATGCGGTTTTTGGCTCTACTTGATGGGAAAATGACTAGTTTTGTTGTTAAAATGAGAGCATTTTGTGCTATAATAAGGTTTTGCGTTGCTTATAAAATTGCGAAATATCAATTTTCCACCCCTATTCAGTACAGTATTTTCATTATTTCCTCCAACATTATGACGTCATAGTGACGTCATAAGGGATGGTGGCACTTATTTTGATACCAATGGAAAGAAGAAACTCTAAGTACACAGTGGTACCAAATTACAGGAATGGGATGTTCAGTACGAAACTCATGGGGGTCGGGCGTTTGTTACAAAGTTTGTTACAGAGTTTGTGCCAAAACGTACAAGTTAATCGATGACTTCCTAAGCCTGGAAGATCGACATGAGTGCCAAGAGACACTGTATGAGAGATGTTAAGGATGCACATCCGGAGGCAATTATTCAAGCTTATTTGGTACCAGGCAGATGTGGCAGGGCCCGAAATTCCTCAACCAGAGGATCCATGGTTGGAAGTTAAATGATGGAGCACTAGATACAAGTGGCCATAGGAGAGTTGATGCCACAAGAGTTTTCTGACATAATAGTAGAGAAAGAATATCTGATACAGAAGAAAGACAATTAAGACATGAATCAAGAAGGAGAAGGATTGAAAGAGAAGATCAATTTCTGAAATCAAAAAGAGCTGCATTTAAGCGCATATACCAAGGAAACAGCATGCCTTAAAAGATCGCCATTGAACAATACCACTTGATGTATTAAAAAATGGGAAATCGTCTTATTCGTATCCAAAACAACACGGGTGGTCTCAAAAATGTGATCTAACCAGAGGTGGGTTAAAATGTTATGGCGCTTCACTGAATTATGCAAGGTCTTGTATGTGCATGTTGCACCCCCAAACATTGGGCAGAACAGAGAGCTCCAGGTCCTGATCTGCTTCCAGGCAGACTACTTCTGCAAAGGAAAACCTTAGATCGGCCCGATATGGACTCGATCAGCTGGAGACACCGCCACTCAGCCACGAGAAACCATCAATACCAATAGGATGCCACTTGCTGACAGCTAAGTCTTTCTTTCCACAAGGCTAACTCCCCCAAAATCCTTTGAGGGACTATTTCAAAGGACTGGACTTGCCTAGGAAACTAACCCGGACATAGGGCGTCAGCAACCGGCCACTGTCCAAACACAGGGCGCTCTATACCAGAACTTGCTCATGCATGCTACATGCCGCAGTATTAAGTTGTCGCTGGAGCTGGCCGGAAGACACACCTGCAACAAGCCGGCAGGAGGCATCCAACGACCCAGGGTCAAGCTTCTGGGCTGACCCCACCCATACAGGGAAAGAATACTCCACACATGAGCAGCACGGGGCAAGCTCCGTCGATCTCAGGGTGTGAGCAGTACAAGGGTAATGGGGAAACGCCCCCTGTGGGGGTTAGGGCAGAGACTCCGGAAAAAAGCTCTTGGAGTTTGTTTAACATGTTTGAGTGCCTTCGGAGAGCTCTAGTTATATCATATATTGAAGCAGATGAACTTTACTACCCTGGCGGGTGGTCAAGGTGACGGAAGCCCCGGAACCTCTCAGTTTTTTAGTATATTTGCGTGCCTTCGGAGAGATCTCAGTTATTCCATCTTGAAGCAGATGAACTAGACTGCCTTGACAATAACAAAAATCACACAACAACAGTATTTGTGTTTTTATTTTTCCGAAACATCATCAGCGCCCCTTGAGGTGGTTGTCAAGGGGCTGTGCTCCTCCCCTTGCCCCGTCCTTGCTACGCCCAATGCTCCGAGTGGATTTTCTATATAAGAGGGGGATTGCAGCCAAGGTGATTCTAAGTAAACCTGACTATCACAGTGCTCCACGGCCGGAGCCGCCCCAGACCGGATCACTCAAAGGTGGACGCCTGGCACGGCGCCGCAGACGGCAAAGCATGCACCTGTTCCCCGGATGGACTTGCGCGCTGAGGGTTATCCTCACAATAAGGGGCGAGGCCCCAAAAAAAAGGGCCTTTGAGTCTCCCTTTGACCATCTGCATATGTGCCCCAATTCCAAGATTGTCTTCCCAGACAAAACGACAGGCACCCGCACTCTCAGGCCGGTCGCCGGCGCAGATGCCGAACAGGAGAGGAAAAAGCCACCGCTCCCCCAGGGCAATTCCATCCATGAGCCAACATAAGGACCAACACCAAGCACCTTGTGTTAAAATTGTGTTAGTTTAACAACAAAAAACTTATAATGGATGGCGTTTGGTTCGTCGGCTACGCGTACAACTCCTTGCCTGAAGCTCTTGCAAGCAGGCATAGTAAGAAGCTTGTTGCGCCCTTAGTAACCATCCGACAACACATCAAGACTCAAAAAAACCATGGTTATGGGTTTTCAAGGTGATCAGTGATTTAAGGAGGCGTGGTTGTGTCTAGTGTTATAGTACAGGCAAGAACTTTTTTACATAACAGCGCACCTCATAGTGTACACTTGAATGCTAAGACTTCATTTTTAAGTGTTTACTTTACCCCAAAAACTATCCACAAGTGCATGACAAGTATATAATTAGGTTGACACCGGCAATTTGCCTTTAAAGAGGTAATAAATGTGGAATACATGGTGTTTCATTGTTTGGTGGCCATTTTGAATATGACGCACTCTAGAGGCAGGTTATGGTTAAGAATGCCGAATGTGGTCAACTATTCTTTTTTTTTTGGGGTGTGTTTTTGGTGCGATTAAGTAGCCACATAGTGCATGAATTTCGATCAAATTAAGACTATGTCAAAAAAGGGCATTATTGGCCGCCATTTTGAAAAAGCGCCCCCCCTCTTTAACCCAGGATGGGGAGTTTTTGCAGACACCGATTTTGATAGCTATATGTATCGGTTTCCAAAAATAGTGGCTCCAAAATCCCCGGGGGGTGCAGGTTTCGGTTTAGGGGCTCATGACCTACTCAGTTATCCTTCTTAACGCAATTGACGAAAACAACGCTAGTACATTTATGTGTTTTCTAAATGAACATAATCACAAACTAGGGTGGAGATTGGTTCGTTCTTAAAGGGGGTGTGCTCTTTAAGATTTATCCTTCTTACGCACTGCACTAACACAAACTATCATCGTACACAAACTCTTATCTTTAAGAGTTACTCTCAATATTCTGACTAATCATTTGCTTTAACTAGTATTTCAATATAACAGGTGAGTTGCAGCCCAAAGGCTTCGCTGCGTCCGCCGCCGCCACGTTTTTAAAAAGGCGAAGCTTCGCGACGCCGCCGCTGCCAGTGTCTGCAACCCCAAGCTTCGCGGCGCCGCCGCAAGCCACCTTTTAAAAAAAGGTGAAGCGGCGCGACGCCGCGCTGACAGCGCCTGCACCCCTGAGCTTCAAAATTACACCCAACCCCGGATTTCACCAACAGCCTAAGTCGTTACGGCGCCGCCGCTGCCGGTGGCTGCAACCCGAGTGTCCCGCGCGCCGCAGCCCCTTTTTAAAAGGGTGAAGCTTCGCGCGCCGCCGCGGCCAGTGGCTGCAACCCAGAGCTTAAAATTTCCGAAGAGCATACTTATAATATCAAGATTTTCAACATGACCGCAGCCGACAGAACATGACTCCAGAACTTAGCTTTTGTATGACAATTGAATTCGGGTCAAATAACGACATTTCCCCCCCCCCCCCTGTTAAAAAAGGTAGATATATGTCCATATTTTTTCTTTGATACCCATCAAAAAGTTACGCCTTAGACAATCGGACCAAAAAGCAAGTTACATATAACAGAGTTTAACTATTTTCCTTTATTTGTTTCAAAGCTGCCGTGTGCGACATGTGGCGGGTTTTTCCCAGCTCACCTCACTTTTCCCGGATCACCGCGCCGCCGACTCCGATTTTTAAAAAGGTCCGGAAGCTTCGTGCGGCGCCGCAAAAATTGTAGGGTATTCTAAAGGGTACTCTCCGCATTTTTATAAATTAATTCTTGGTTTATGCTTTGATTATAGTTCTGTGTAACCTGCACTGACATAGGTTGGTGGGATTGAATCATGCCCTTTGATAGTCGTTTTTTTCACTTTTATTCCAAGATAGTTAGTTGCTTGGCCTTCCCATTCCTTGAGGTCGCGCATGCAGATTGATTTTTACAGTCAACCAACAAGGGTGAAGATGATTCGTTCTTTAAAGAGGAAGGCCCAATTTAAGTATATAAAATTTTAATCTTGATTAATGGCTTTCACCAGCAATGTTTTTCCTCAAATGGAGTACATTGTCGCTCACAACTTCCAAATTAAAGAATAAGTCAATTCTAATCATTTTAAATCCGTCTTAAAAACGCGAACCCCACCCTAAAACCCCATCTGTAATTTATCATCCGTAACGCAATGAACGAAGCACAGACTTATCAGTTTAACATGTCAACAAACGGTGAGATGAATCGTTCTTTAAAAAGGGGAAAGGCCCCGATAATTACGTAATGTACAATTTTAAGCTTTCATTGAATTGCTTCACAACCCTAACTTTTTTTCTCAAATGGGGTACATTTTTCGCTCATAATTTCCAACTACTTCCAATCACATAGTCCATTCAATCATTTTATTCCTTTCTTAACTCTACGCAATTGACGAAAACAAACTCTAGTCATTTAATGTGTTGTCTAAATAAACATAATCACAAACTAGGGTGGAGATTGGTCGTTCTTTAAAGGGGGGGTGGCTCGGTTTAAAGAATTTATCCTCTCTTAACCGCAATGCACGACGCCAAACTATCATACGTACACAAACTCTTATCATTTAAGTGTTTAACTCTCAATAGTCCTGATAATCATTTTTGCTTTAAATAGTATCAATATACAGTAGTTTGACGTTACTTAACTACTCTGACTTTTGAGGCTTGAGCGTCCGTGGTTTTGGATAACGAGTGGAAAAAGTCTTTGTACTCCTTATGTATACAATGAAGGGCGAGATTAATGGATCGAGTCCATATTTTGCCTCCTCATCTTCCAACTAATCGCCGCTATCCAAACATTTCGCTGCGGTGGCACGAGGGGTTGAAATCAACTTAATAACATATTTTCTAAACAAACCATGGTGAAGATTAGTCGGTTCTTTTAAAAGTATTTTTCACCGGATACAAAACAAACATTAAAACTCCACACAATAACACATGCTCATTTGCTCTTAATCATTTCTTATTTACATACTCCTCAATTCAACATGTCAAAAAACAACTAGGGTGCTGAAATGAGTCCGTTCTTAAAAGCGGTTGCCCGATTTAACACTTAAGTGACCGGGGGTTCCCCATATTGACCCCCAAAATTTGTTTTTTTGCGCTGGCCGCTTATTTTTAACACATGTGTTTCAACATACATATTTTCTGAATGGAGTACATTTTTCGTTCATAACTTCCACATCAAACACCCTTAAACCCTAAGATTCCACATGGTACACACTATTATTAACAGGTTTTTAATAACTACCAGTAACATATCTTCCCTTTTAACGCAATTTGAAGACGACACAAACTCTTATCAATTTAACATGTTTTCCTAAATAACATACTTTTCTCAAACCAAATAATAAAGTCATTAACGTGTTTTTCTTCTACATGAACATGTACGCAAACTAACATATTTTCCCAACCAACACGGGGTGAAGATGTGTGTCTTCTTTCAATACAGTCTTAACATTTAACATGTTGTCGTTGGTTTATGTAGTTCTAAAACTTCACACGACGCCGCCCGCGGCTGCAACCCTGAGCTTTCAAAATTAAAGATAGACCCCAACACCCGATTTCACAACAACAGAAATGCTTCGCGGCGCCGCCGCTGTCACTGGCTGCAACCCGAGCTGAATTAGATGCAGGCACCTAACTTTGTTGTATTTATTTACTATTAATTCCATATATTTTACTTATTTTATTTTATTATTTGTTTCTAAGACTTTATTCTAAACAAACGCCATTACATGTTTTGCAAATAACGTAAATTTCCTGCGTAAACTAACATATTTTCTCACCAATAAGGGTGAAGTTCAGTCATTTTGTAAATACAACTCTTAACAGTTAACACGTTTTAATTGTTTTAGTAGTTCTAAACTTCGCGACGTCGCTAACGTGTCGCCGGCTGCCAGCGGCTGCAACCCTGATCTTCAAAATTACCCACCACCAACCCCCCGATTTCACCAACAGAAAAGCCCGGCGGCGCCGCCGCTGCCCACTGGCTGCAACCCGGAGCTTGAAATTCGATGCAGCCAAACATGATGTCTTTATTTATGTTTTATTTATAAATGTATTTATTTATAAATACTTATTTATAACATTTATGTATTTATTATTTAATTTATACATTGATTTTTATTAGTTTTCTAAAAAACTAAAACTTCGCGACGAGGCCGCCCGCTGCCAGCTGGCTGCCAACCCATAGCTTCAAATTAGACCCAACCCGATTTCCACACCACCTTAATGTAAGGAGGAGATTTTTTTTTTAGGATACCTGAATTTCCTCCAAATTTCATGGAAGCGGTTGTAGACCACCTACTGAGAACGTCTCTAAGGCTAATTGAACAACAGTAAAAGAAAACCAACCGCAAACTTGTTTGAATTGCCGGCTATCGTAAATCGTTTCCCAAAGAAACCATGCCTTTGACTTCTGTCGTGGGCACGACAGAAAGTACTAAATCATCTCTACGAAAGAGGGCGTGTTCAGCTTATTCTTTCAGGTTGAATCTAATACATTTGGTAAGCTCCAAATAGGCAAAAATGGGGTTCGACAAAATTGGGTGGGGTGCGCTTCTTTTCAGTAAATCCTCCTCATGTCTCTTTTAGTCCTCGCGGCGCCGCCGCTGCCCAGTGGGCTGCACCCCAGAGCTTCGCGGCGCCGCCATAGCCACGTTTATAAAAAGGGGAACTTTCGCGACGCCGCCGCTGCCAGCTTCTGCATCCTGAGCTTCGTCGGCGCCGCCGCAGCCACACCTTTTTAAAAAGGTGAAGCTTCGCTACCCGCCGCTGCCGAGCGCTGCAACCCTACTTCAATTACATCCAACTCCCATTTTACCAGCAGTAAGTCTTTACGACGCCGCCGCTGACAGTGCCTGCAGCCCAAAAACTAAATCATCATCTTAGCCAAAGAGGGGCGTGGTTCATCACTTATTCATTTCAGGTTTAATCTATACATTGGTTAATCATTCCAAATAGGCAAAAAACTGGGGGTTTCGACAAAAATTGGGGGCGCTCTTTCAGTAAATCTCCTCATGTTTCTTTAAGTCCTCGCGGCGCCGCCTCTGCCAGTGGCTGCCCCAGCTTCCGCGGCGCCGCCCATAGCCACGTTATAAAAAGGTTAAGCTTCGCGACGCCGCCCTGCCACGCTGCATCTGCGCTCGCTGCACCGCGCAGCCCAACGTTTTTTCAAAGGTGAAAGCTCGCGACGCCGCCGCTGGCCAGTGGCTGCAACCCCAGCTTCGCGGCGCCCGCCTCAGCCACCTTTTTACAAGGGTGGAAGCTTCGCGACGCCGCCGCTGCCAGCGGCTGTAACCCTGACTGCAATTACATACATCCACGCCCATTTTAACCAGCAGTAAGTCTTTACGACGACGCCGCTGCCAGTTGCTGCAGCCAAAGCTTCAGCGGCGCCGCCGCAGCCACGTTTTTAAAAACGTGGCGTTCGCGACGACCGCCGCTGCCCAGTGGCTGCAACCCAACGCTTGCGCGGCGCCGCCTCAGCCACCTTTTTAAAAAAGGTGAGCGTCGCGACGCCGCCGCTGACAGCGGCTGCAACCCTAGCTTCAATTACACCCAACCGATTCACACCAACCGCCTAAGTCGTTACGGCGCCGCCGCTGCCAGTTGCTGCAACTCAGAGCTCTTCCCGCGCCGGCCGCAGCCAACCTTTTTAAAAGGGTGAAGCTTCGCGACGGCGCCGCTGCCAGTGGCTGCAACCCAGAGCTTAAAATTTTCAACGAGCTACTCTATAATATTCAAGATTTCAACCATGACCGCCAGTCGACAGAACATGACTCCAGAACTTAGCCTTTGTTATGGACAATGTAATGGGGGTAAAATAACACATTCTAAAGTAGATATGTCCATTTCATCTTTGATACACACATCAAAAAGTACGCCTTATACAATTCTGACAAAAATAAAGTACAAGAAACAGAGTTGTTTAAGTATTTTTCTTTATTTTTTCAAAACTGTCGTGTTGCGACATGTGGCGGGTTTTCCAGATAACATCAAAATTTCTCTGGATCACCGGCGCCGCAGCAGCTCCGATTTTTAAAAAGTCGAGCTTCGCGGCCGCCGCAAAAAATGGTAGGGTATTCAAAAGGTCCTCCCTTATTATAATATTACATTAAGTGAGGTTATTGATGCAGCGTCTCATTTAAAAAGGGGTAAAGCTCCAGGTACCGATGGAATACGTACTGAAATGGATCAAAGAGGGTATTCATGTTCTTGGGCCTATCCTTACTAAGATCTTTAATGATCTTTAAACGGTAAAATTTCCCTCTGGCTTGGGTCGTAGTAATTGACAGTATTACATCAAAAAGGGTGTGATACAAATCTGGCTAAGAATATAGAGAATTGCAGTTCTAGCAACTTAAGTCAACTGTTCTGTCGTGTTTGCCAACAATTAGCTAGTTTCTTTTTCAAATAAAAATAATATTATTCCACCAAATCAAATGGTTTCAGAAAAGGTTCACGTACAAGTGATAATATTTTAGTGACTCAGACTTTGCATCGATAAATACATCAACAGGTGTGTTGTGTGTAGACGCGGAGTGTTGCGGGTGAGGGGTTTCTACAGCACCCAAATATATTTTGCGTGATCAATTAATTAACAATATTGTGTTCATGAATTAATATTATTTCTCATAATATGATCGCACAGATTTTATGGTTTGCAGTTGTCACATTTTTTTATGATTTATTATTTTGTATCTGTGTAAATTTGCACACAATTTGTGTATTTTTATTTCTTTGATATGTGGATTGCACATCGGGTAGATGGGTGCCACTGTGTGAAAAGTGATTCCAAAAAAATAACTGAACAGGGCCACCAAATCTCATCTTTGTGTTTGTTTTATTGATTTTTCTGCCGCTTTTGACATATTTGGTGCAGGGCACTTTCTATAAAAGTATACATGTATTGGGGTAGAATTTTTAAATGTAATTCATGATATGTATGACTCTGTTCTTTTGCCATTAAGCATGCTAACAAAATTACTGATGATTTTACTACTTCTGTTGGTGTAAAGCAGGGGTGCATTCTTAGTCCATTTTTATTAATCTAATCTAGTGAATTACTGAAATATTTACTGATTTATGTGACCCAGTTATATTAAAACGATTCTGTAGTTAAGTTGTCTTAGTATGCAGATGATTTGTTATAATCAAAAGTGCTGGCTTAAGGGCTCCAATGTCTGAATAATTTGTATATGCTATTGTAAAAGATGGAAACTTCTTGTTAATATTGATAAAGCCAATGTTTGATTTTTAACAAAAGTGGGAGTATATTAGAAATTTTTCCTTTCATTATGGGTAATGTTCAGGCTAAAAATTGTAATGGTATTGTTATATAGGGATTATTTTACACTTCAGGCCTTTTCAAAAGGCTATGGTTAGACGAGTGTCAGCATCCAAAGCTTATTTTTTAAGAGGCGGGATAACTTTATATAATAATTCCTAGTAAAATGCAAGTTTCAAACTGTTTGAGTCTCTCATTCAACCAATTTTGAGTTGGATGTGAAGTTTGGGCCCCCTATTTATTACAAAAAAATTGAATGACCGTAAATTTTTTACAACTCTTTGTGATAAGAATCCAGGGGAATTACTGCATATTAAACTCTGTAAATTAATATTGGTGGTTCATCGTAAGGGCAACGAATCTGCTGTCAGGGGTGATTTTAGGTAGTGTACCCATTTAATACCAAGTTATGTCATTCAAAAATATTGGTGGCATTTAAACAATCTCTTGTTAATCAGAATGTAAACAGCCTGTTGGTTATCACTTCGGATAATAGAAAACTGTGTCGTTAATAAAATGCTAGTTGGTCGTCATATATTCAGAAGTGTACTCAGAATGATTGGTAGATTGATATTGGGAGCAACCCCAATATATCTGTAACAAATCTAACATTCTAGTACCTATTCATATGGTCCGTAATAATTTTTTCTTATAGTTCTTTGGTCTACCACTATCAATACATCTCAACCTAACTCAGAAAACCTATTGCCGTTTTAAAACGACTTGGCTTTAGAAACTTATATTCAGTTATTTAAACGCTCTACTAGACTTAATTTTACCAAAAGAATTAGTGCTCAAACCATTATGGTTGAGAAAGGTCGTCATTTCTCACCGAAACTCCCCTCTCAGAGCGAATTTGTAAGGTGTGTGATGTACTGGATATTGAAGATGAATTTACTGTGTTATGAAAATGTACAAGTATAACTCAACGCGACCGTTTATTTAAAGAGTTAAGTGAGATTTACAGCTTTGATAGTCTTTCTAATTGCGGATATCTTTTTTAAAGATTATGGGTGCTACTGAAAATTGATGGTTTCTTAAATCCGTGTTCATTTTATTATCATGTTTTATTTGCACGGAATGGGATACACTTCTCTTGTACCGGTCAAAATAGGTAAACTTTGTAATCCAGTGATTGTAATGATGTGTTTTGAAATTGACTGTACATGTGTGGTTAGTGAATGTCAATAAACATGATTCTATTCTGATTCTACATGTACTCCGTTTATCTCCGGAAAACGAAGGGGTTCTATGGAGATTTTGCTCAGAGGGTCCGTTACTAGTTTTGTTTGGAAATATGTATCGTAATTGGGTCTGAACCTATAGAACTAGCGAGAAAATGAACGTTTTTGTCGGGTACTTCGGTGTTGCTGCAAACACGAAAAGTAAGGCACGCGATCGACTACGGGCCCGCATCCTTGACTGACCGGGACGCCCGGAAACAGTTTCCAAAAGCCAAAGCTAATAGGTGCGCCGTAGCGCCCCTAAAAGACAAACGATTGTCCTCTACCACCTGCTCTTTCTTTGTAACCTACTTAGCGCCATCTGTTTGCTGAAAAAAAACCAATGGAAAAAAACAAAGCAACGTGACAAGTCAAGATGTCGGCTGGCAGGAGGCAGGAGAGGAGGAGGAGGGGAAGCGTTCCAAAGGCGGTTTTTGTGGGACAGCAAAACACCCGCATACAGCAAAGACACACAGGATTTACTAAAAGGCGAGTTGCTTTTTATTTGCTGGTAACTGAACAAAGCCTTTGATTGAGCGGAATTTGTGCGCGTTGACTATT